>OFHS01003474.1:0-16849 GCA_900245855.1 Calvadosia cruxmelitensis | reverse complement strand
TGTAAGTGGAAGTTATTCTTCCCATTATTTGCCAGTCGAAATTTTTGACAAATAAACATACATACATACATACATGTAAGTTCATAAATTATGTATTGCGTCATTTGAGAAATTATACATTACGTCATTTCATGGGTTGTGCATTATGCCATTTGTTGAGCTTAATTGGAATGTAGTCGATGAAAATGAGATTAATGAAAAGGTTATGTATTCAGATTCGATATGCTAATTATCCATAACGTACAGTATGTAGCTATAAGTCTACATATGATTATTCATCTCATTTCATGAATTATGCATTAAGTCTTTTGATCAATTATACATTACGTCTTTGGATGAGTTATGCAATAAGTCACTCGACAAATTATGCATTTCGTCATTCGATGATTTATGCATTACTTCATTCAACAAAATAATTATGCATTTCGTCATTCCATCTATTATGCACTACGTCATCTGAGGAATTTAATTGAAGGGTAGTCCATGAAAGTGCGAATAATGAAAAGGTTTTGTATGTAGATTTGCTTGCATTTAGTTGTAATTATCTCCGTTATATATCATACATTCCCCTTTCATTTTATTGTACTTGCAAAAAAAACATTTTCCCTCATCGACCATCGATAGAGTATCATTGAGACATCTTAACATTGATCATTGTTAGATATCTGATGTCATTCAACGATCTAGATATCTCTAGCAGTGTCATAGAGCGTTCTATCCATCGTCCTGTGTCCTGTGCACCGTGTCTAGAATACGAAGTCGTCTTGAAATTGATATTAGATTTCTTGTGATATTTTGCTTTAGTTCGATGAAATGTTCTATCCATTCTGCTGTGTCCTATTCGCCATATTTGATCCCAATGGAGCTTATGGTGTTTCATCCTCACACATCAAAGGCCCAAGAAAATAAGCACCGTATGAAGAAGAATCTGCCATTCCAGTGAAACCTAGTCCTCTGACCGGTAATTTGGAGTGCTTTGATAAATAGCCATCGTCGTCTTGAGGTGAGGTGCTTTCTAGGTCGCATTGGCAATCGCCATTTTCACAACAGCAAGCATCATTCCCATCGCAGTAGCATTTCTCGCCGTTTCCTTGCTTTTCACTTGATGGGAAGTAAAACTGCAATTTCATACCTTCATCAAACCAGTATACTTGGTATTGCATGGGAACTTTGAAGCAAGAATATTTCAGGTACTGCTGGCAATTGGACGCAATCTTTTTGATCTCATACACTTCCGCTTCGCTGTTTTTGTAATTAAAGAACCGGATATGCTTGCCAGGTCCGTTGAATTCTTTCGTTTCTAGTTCATCGTGGAAGGCTACGTAGAAATACTTGTCCTCGTATTTCGCGCATGTCAGGTTTACAATGAGTTCGTTGACGTAGACTGTTGTTTCAATCGATGTCACGTTATTGATCATGATGGCTTCTTTACAGTTGGCGTAAGCTGAAAAGAAAACAATCAAAAGTCAAATTGTGAGCTCAATGAACAGGATCCTCGCTTGCTCAAGAAAGTGGGGCGGAGGACAGTGACTGGAAGTGGAATTAGAGTCCCTTTTATAGATGATTTTTTCCAAAGATCATCGCAATACAGAGGGGTAACATCACCTATATTGTCGGCACCTTCACAGCAGGAAAAAAATGCAAGAATATTGCAACATTGTAAACATCAGAAGCTAATTCTTCTAGCTAATAATGTATTTTTTAGTATTTAAATTTCTTGGGCAGAATGTGACCAAGATTTGATGGTTCTGTAGATTCCTGATCCAGTCATGACTTTCGACTATGTACATACAAACACACATTCATAACAATATGGACATATCATTATATAGTTTCGATAGTTTTGAATTGAAAATCAACTGGTTGTGGCATCAAAATACAAGGTCTTCGCCTTACTCGTGCTTTAATCAAATCATTTCTAAATTCTGTTACTTGACTGACTTAATGCATCATGAAGTGTAGTTCACACAATTATACAACTGATACGGAATTAGCAAAATTTAAGATTTATTTATGTTGCTCGCTTCATGTATTCCTAATTTAGCAGGAAATGCACGTCGTAATATGGCCGTGATATTAAATGTAAATTCCATAGCATTTTATATAAAAGAGCGTGGTGGAAAGCCAACTTAATGATATAATCACAGCCATTCAAGAAAGGGTTTTTCCTGATAATGTTGCCACAATGCAGCGATATACTACTGTACATCCACTTAAAACAGCTGTAGTGGCTGACGCGCGGTCAGTGTGAACTTGATGTCGTCATTGTGTAGTCACGTGGTTGTAAGGAAATGTAGTAGCGTCATCTCGTATTCATCCTCTTTCCCATCTGTACTTCGTCCTGTCAAGAACTCAGTCTGACTTGCATTCTACGCTATGTCTTACGGCATAGAACTCTGGCACCAATGACCATATGTTCTCTTTAGAACTCAGTCATCTCTTCCTGTTGCGAGACCAGCATCTTGCTCAACAAATATAATTTTATATATAATAATAAATATTGAATGCAAAAGCCTCCATCGTCGTCTTTCGTCTTCTACACAGCCACAGCGTCTTCTATGGCAATGAATCTTGGATCATGTCGGACTCTTTGGCATGTCGACTGTCCCAGTCGTATGACGCATTGTTCCGACATGCGTTAGGTTTCCACTGCCCCAAGATCATCACCACCAATGAGTTGCGATCATGGACACCGTCTGGCGCCTCTATTGTTGCCGAACGCCGTATGCGCTTCGTAGGACATTTCCCCTACGAGCGAAGGAGCGGAATAGGGAACCCCTAGACGACATCCTGCTATGAAAGCCTACTTGTTTGCGCCATCGGGGATATGGACAGTGTAATTCGTATTTAGATGTGGTGTATCGTGATGTAGGTTGGTGTAATTTGTCTGTCGTACATAATCGTGAGACGTGGCAGCGCATGACGGAACGCCGTGTCAATAGGCGAAGGAACGGGCAGTTCCCGTAACGTTCAGCAACCGTACAATACAATACAATACACAACCACGGTAACCTTTCGAAGGATTTTATTTCATCTCAGCTAAATAATGTTGTTTATGTATAATGTATGGATCGAATGAATATCCACTGTACTTAGCACAAATTCCAATGAAAGAGAGAAGCAAAATGCAGCTTAAAGCGATCTTCAGAAATCGCATTGCACATGCACTACAACAATTCTAAGTAGGGATGGGACGAACATAGAATTGGTGTTTGGTTTTCCCGAACTTCGGTGCCAAAATTCAAAATCAAATTCAAAATCGAAATCGAAAAAACAAAGCTGAAAAATCGTATTTGCAAATTGTTACATTTTAATACAGAACGTAAGATTGTCTTTGTCAAACATACGCCAAAACAATGTTCCGATAGTTTTCTGCTGCCGTGTCTGAGCCCTAAGCTACTGGGAAATTTGAAATAGATTGAACACGCGTGTCACAGAAGCGGCTTCAGTTGTCCAAAACAAAATCATCCAGTTGCCTACATTTGAATCAATCGCCACCTTAATTGCCAAGAATTAATTTCCAGAACCGTATAGGCATCATGCATTTTCTAATCCATGATTTTTCCTTTTTATTCTGTACACTTTTTAATTCTAAATATCGATGATATGATAAAAATGAAAAATAAATTAGAATTATATAAGCTCACAATAACTATTATAATATTATCTAATCTAATGCCCCTAACAAACAATCTATTTCTTACAATTATTTACAACTTAAAAATTAGCATAAAATTCCCTGATTGTACTGAAAAGCTTTGTAATTATTGTGTAAATCTCGCACAAGATACCGAAGCTTGCAGGAGTTTGATTCGTTCGATGATTAAGGATTAAGGATAAAATTGATGATTAAGGATATTAATTAAAAGCATGAAAATCTGTTAATGATGTAAAGGTGATAACTTTTCCTAATTTATTCTTATATTATTTGCTGAACAACAGAAACAAGATAAGACTATAGAACACTGACATTGCTCCTTCAATATCACTCCTCTATTTACAGCCATCTGGCAACATTCCATTGTTGATGCGATGGAAATTCTCACGATTTGGGATCAATTTCCTTCAACAGTTGAACAAATAATGACATTTTATCACGCATCTAACGTCGGTATAAGCGCTGTCTTCCAGGTGGTTATGAGGTAAAAATAGCATAAGTTGACAGTCAACGTCGAAACATTATTGAAATTGTCATAATTGAACAGATTGAGGGGCAGCAAACAGAGCATTTTCATGATATCTTCGCCTTTATATCACAGGTGTTGTACTATGCACTGCGCTTGGAGGATTGGCTACGCCTTGATTCAACCCCATAAATGCGTTCCTGGATAGCGTGGATTTTTCATCGCATGGTTTCTCGATTGTTGTGGATAATTATAGCAGCCAATAAATGACATTAAAAATCAGTAGAGAGTAAAGATTACGGATGAAAAAGGTTAAAATGGAGCTATTGCTGGCGACTAGAGCAACATCTGCATTGTCGGATTAGGAGTCGCACGCATTTCAAAATGAATGGAGAGTTCACTTGATGTAGTTGACCTCAGAAAAAAATTCAGTTTCGACACACACAGATTCACTCTTTGACATCTCATATTGTCTTGCCAAGGCAATTATATTTGAAATCATTCCATCTATTGCACTTACCATGTGTAGTTTGGCCGAGTGGATCAGGTGTCTCTTGGAAGCTCTGAAAATCAAAAATTGCAAAATATTCTAAATATTCCATTGACCCGCCCGCACGACAAAGCACAACATTTTCTTCAGAACTAATTATGCGAACATTATTATTAAGTTGATCTACTGTTCAGAAGTACCCTAAAGGAAAAATTAAAAGCATACTGTAACAAAAGTATTAGCATCGTCATTATCACTAATTGTGTCTCGCATTTAGATGCAAAACATCTGACGAGTACGTCCAATATGATGACGAATCAGTATTGATTCAAAAACACGAAAAAGCATCATCATTAGAACGTAATGTGCAACCTAATGTTTACCTTGATTTTTCGCAGATTTTGTGCATTTGGACTCCAGTTGCCAGCAAGGTCTGCGATCTTTCCATTCAATTGATACCCATGGGATTCAGCTAGAACGCAGTGCCACGATTCTTGCCCGTCTTCAAAATAGTCGATGAAATCACATCCAGTTTTCATTCCACACATCTGAGCACATTGCAGTGGAGATGATGTCTTAATGCGCGATAAAATGTCGACCGATTGTGGTGCGCCATCAGTGATGAATCTTTGAAAAGTGCTTACTGGCAAGAAATACATGAAACTCTGAAGCATCAATAGCATCAGAATAGCCATGATGTTGTTGCCTGGCATTTTTCTGTTATGTATATGAGTCTGCAACAAATGGGATTCTGCTTCAATGGCTTCGGAGTCACGCTTATATAGAACGTTTAGTCTTTCGTGCGCATGCTTCCATTGATGCTGCTGATAGATGCCGTGCTCGACAAACGTGATAAGTCATGCGTAATGAAATCTAATTTAAAATTAATTGTATAGCTGATGTACAAGCTGGACAAAGTCAGTGATAATAGGAGCTGATATTGCATCTCTTTGGCATTTGGTTTCTTATCGACATCATCACTATTATCAGTAAAACGGGCGTGACTATGTCCTAATGTGGTTCTGTTGTGATCATGTTAATGAAATGAGTTGGAGGGTTGCCTAATTTTAAATTTTGCCTTAATCGTCGTTGAACTGTACGGTAGCACTGACTTTGCATTGAACATGCCTTTTATATAGTGTATACTACAGCATTAGGAAGTACCCTTCCAGGGTTGGCCAAGGAGAATTGGCATTCGATCACTATAGATCAACCTAACAATAGCATTACTAGTGCTAAATTAAAATTTGGTGATGAAGATGACAATTGAGTAATTAGCAGATATTTTAAATTGGTAATAGATTCCCAAATTAGAAATTTTGAAATATGATATTTAATTAACTTAGGGATGCCATCGCCCTTATTTAAAAACATTTTGGCAAGCCATTAAATTACAGTACAGACAATAAAGGAGGTATATATTCCCAATGTGTCAAGGTGTCTGCTATGGCGAACTGCATTACCCTATCAGCCAACTATAACCCTCAATGCGCTATTACACAACAGTTTGTTTGTATTTCACGTGCTGATTCTCCTTCAGACGGTTACTAGGGGCTTGAACGTGTAGGAGAAGTGGGCGTGTCAAGGAGGAAGATGGTGATCAAAATTTTCGCAATGTGGGGACCATCTTGATCACTAGTTGGTCAACTTTGAGGAACTTTGAAAGTAAGTGGGTTTCTCTGTAGTGGCTGACGCGCGGTCTGTGTGAACTCAATGTCGTCATTTTATAGTCACGTGATAGTAAGAATATGTAGCTGTGTCACCCTGTAATTATCCTCTTTGCCGTCTGTACTTCGTCGTATCAACAACTCTGTCTGTCATATTATCTACGCTGTGTCTTACAACATAGAGCTCTGGCACCAGCGACCATATGTACTCCTTGGAACTCTGCCATCTCTCCCTGTCGTGGGACCAGCAATGTCTCTATGAAATATATACTTATGCGGAATGTAAAAGCGTTTATCTTCGTCTTTTCGTCCTCCACATCTCCATACCAGCTGTCTAAAAAGCCATCGGCTGTTATCAATTGTATTAAAATATGCAACTTAATTCTATATACTGCTGATTGTGAATTTGAATGTCCATAAAATTCATCTTAATTGACAACGAATATGCACCTTATACCTGATTTGGCATCAAGTTCAATCGAGGGCATAAAAATGACTCAAATTTGCATCGAGACAGTAGCGTCGAACTATCTGCGACACAATGATCTGGACTCCATTGATCTGAAACAAATTTGTAAAATTCATTAAGCCGCCGCGCGTATAGCGCAAATTCTTTATCTGTGCTTGCCTGTCAAATGTTTTTGTTTTATTGCAATATTTGACAAATATATTATATCACATCACATCATATCAATCCGAATGCAATTATTTTCAAATTAGAAGAGGAGCAGAATGGCTTCACTTCTCCGTGCAGTTACTTAATCAGTACTAATGCAATCCGTTAAGGTACTAGATAGCGTTTTTACGAAGCAATAATATAATGAGCAGTGATTAGCATGTGTCCTACATTTACCGTGACTATATGTATGTTAAGCCACGAATGTTCCTGACAATTGAAATTGATTGAATCTCGTGCACATGAGGTTTCCCGATACAAAAGTGAGGTTAAATAGAATATATAGATGAGGTAGCATGAGATCGAGTTGTAATCTACTGCATATATATGCGTAGTACTTGTTGATAGATGGTCTAAGCTAAGCTCAATATAATTTCCCAAATGTAGAGAGTAGAGTATAATGCAAAATGTTTTCTCATTTTAAGAAAACATTTCTCAGTTCAAGGAATATTGTTCTTAATTCTATAGTACTGTAGATAAGTACTTGTATGAAGCTACAAATTACTAAGCAGAACATTAATGTGTTAAGTTTGGACCACACTGGAACGACGAATCGAGACGACCAAAATCAAAATGCGTCTGAGTTCAGCTCAAAACTCAAAACTCTCTCTTTTAAAACTGCGCAACATAGGGGAACATCCGTTTTCTGGGGAACATCGGTGAGCAGCTAGGGAAGTCCCCTCAATTAGAATGAGGCAACAATAAATGCGTTACAACAAATGATGTTATTGTTTTACCACAGACCGTCCAAGCCATGTTTCTAGCATGTTGATACTTGAAACAGGAACAACATTCTTGGCTAGAAATACTCTTTTGCTAACTATCGTCGCGTATATAAGTCTCTAATGAGCAGCTGACCATTCGGATTGGAAAAGGTGTTGAGAATTGTAGCAGCATCCCCATGCATTGGACAAATTCATTTTATTGTAGACACTTTTTACGATCTTTTCTAATAACTACGAATATATTAACAACTCATTCTCAATTAATTTGTGTGGCAAGAAAAAAGAGAACCGACAGCGTTGATCATTTTAGAAAGACATTTGAACGAGCTGATTGCGTCTCTATTCATACGCGCATGCGTTATTCTACTCGACCTTACCAGAAATCGCAACCCCCTGTTATATATTGTAACGATGACTACAATAAATAGACTACAATTTTTACACATTTCTAGTACTTGAGTGGCGCCAGTTATTTACCTATGACCGTAATATTAGTTATGACTCCTGAAAAATGACAGCAAATATATCCTGTGTAGCCCCCATCTGTGGTCAATTTGTCTCTCTCACTCAGCTTCTTTCTTTCATTCTCGTTTCAATGTATAACCTTGTTTTTCATCACCTGTAATTTATGTAATGTATTGTTATCCAATAATATAATCAATCCTAATTCGTTACTTCCAGCCGAAGGCATTGTTACTCTTGTCATAGAATTACGCTTTTCTTTCTATGCAGAACACATTCATATCAGACACAAATATAGAAATCGTAAGATACTAAGGCATATCAGAGGATACATCAACAGACAAATAATACAAATTAATTATATGGCTGTGCAGGTAGAGAGTAATCATAAATATAATTAATATACCCTTTCAATGTAACCCTTTCGTGTCTGAATGGTCTAGAGGCTAGTACGTGTGGCTGCCAGTCAGGCGTACCGGGTTCGACTCCCGGGCCAGCCAACACATATATTCGTTGTCATCTGTGGTTTTAATTGTCGAGGGCCCCAAGGGACACAAGCCATTGACTTATTGGGCTACCCTCATTAAATAACTTGACATTCATTCATTCATTCATTCAATAATTAGCGAGAAAGGTTGTCTCTCTTGGGGCCCTCAACAATACAGACAATAAAACAATATTAATTACATACAGTATACCAAATGCATTAACAATACTGTAACAGTCATACATAAGCCAGTTTGTGCTACATATGTAAGAATTTACGTATTTACAAGTAAAATTTTTTGCGACATTTAGGTTTGTTGTTGAAATAAAATAAAATATAACTAAACTTAACATAGCCTTGTTTTTAATTTATTTTCATTTTACGGGATAGCCTAAGTTACAAATTTTTACTTGAATACAAATCATGCGTGTTTATGGGATAATGAAAACAAATTGCCGGGGGTTCATTTGTTTTAAGTGAAGTAAGTAGCTCCATTTTGACGTTGGTGGTAGAAGAACCTTGCGCTGTGCGTCTGCGTGATTTCTTTGCAAGCCTGGCGGTCGGCCTTGCAAGTAATTTTAGCTAATTTTTAGGTTCACGTTCAGAAAATTCTATTGAGTAATTTGTAGATACTTGTACACATTTTTCATGATAAAAAGTGTTAATTTTAATTTGTTTAGATTAATAAAAGCTAGGTCGATCAGCTAGGGCTTGGCTGCTTCGCCAGGGGCTTGGCAACACGAGTCGAAAGAAGAGACCTCGAACTCGCCTGCTCAAAACGCGAATCATCAGACACAATCTGCAGGAGGATAGAAGCTATACGCTCTGTGCTCTTTCCGCGACCGAGACATGTCTGTTTTTATCATGTAATCCTTGAAGTCACTGCTACGTGCAAATGGACACGTGCTTCCAAGCCCGCCATCTCTCTGGCTTTGCACGAAAGCACAGGTGGAAGTTTGATGTCCAATATTAGCACGCGATTCCATGTCGACGATCTGGCGGCAGGCGGTACACAATCACAAATGAATCAGCAAAGCTCCGCCTTTCACACGCAACGCAATACGTTGGTTCTGTCATCAATTGGAAAATGAGTTAACTTTGGAGAATACCCTAACAGTGGAAGAACTTCGCCCGAACCGTACCCCCATCATACTTCTGACCAATTTTACTGCTTCATTGCCTAGCTGCTGTGTTTATAGAAGCCGGAACGTGTTAAAGTGTGCAATGTGCACAAAGTTGAAAATCGACAAAACAGCTGTGACCACCTCGTTTGGGCAGTTGTAGTTTCCACGTATGCCCTTTGATTTACGAACTGCTGGTCAAACATGTGAACTCCTTGTGGATAATCGCCTCCTCGCCCCGCCATTCGCCTACGCCTACCTGCATGACCTCGTTATCATTTTGCCAATGTCGGCATAGTTCCACTGTACGTCTCCTCGTTGGAAATGACTTTGGTGTAATTGTTCATAAGCCATAATTTGGTCAATCTTTCTTGCTATCCTACAAAACAATCAATCATGCTGAGTGTCCAGTCCTTTGTCTAGCCTAAAACGTTAGCAATGGTCGCTTGGTGCATCATACATTGCGTTTAAGCCTCTTATACGTAGACAGGTTAGACTTGACTATCATTGTGTATCTCAGTTATACGATCAGTATGTGTCCATTAAAAGGGCAAAGGGGTCGCTAACTCGTTTCCCAGCTTTTCATGTTGCCATGGATTCACGCTCATTGTTCTTCTCTTGTGAAATAATATTCCATAATGAGAATGTTTTTTTGTTTTTTTGTTTATGATTTTATTCTTTTCATCTCAACAATAAAAAGTTGCCTCGATTTGTTGCCCTTGCTATGTGCAGTACAACATCCCGAAATATAAATTTCATCATCCCTATTTGATATAATTTCGCAAAAAGCTAGTTGTGTTTTGAAATCAAAGATGTCTTCATTGGAACCGATTGTGTCCAGCTTTTCTGCCTCAACAATGACGATTCTCTTATCAAGATCTGTTGCATTCTGATTGGCGTAGACAACTGCCACTTGAGTATGCCCGGGGAGGCTCCATCACGGATAAACGTGTGAATGCAAAGGAATAGATCATCAGATTAGCAGCAATCTATCCTGCTGCAGAATCGAAGAAAGATGCCAGGCAACAACATCATGGCTATTCTGTTGCTATTGATGTTTCTGAGTTTCGTGTATTTCTTGCCAGTAAGCACTTTTCAAAGTTTCATCACTGATGGCGCACCACAATCGGTCGACATTTTATCGCGCATCAAGACATCATCTCCACTGCAATGTGCTCAGATGTGTGGAATGAAAACTGGATGCGATTTCATTGATTACTTTGAAGACGGGCAGGAATCTTGGCATTGCATTCTCGCCGAATCTCATGGATTTCAACCAAATAGAAAGATCGCAGATCTTCCTGGAAACTGGAGTCCAAATGCGCAAAATTTGAGAAATATGGAAGTAAGTACCAAGGTATTGTGTCTGTTTATTAAAAATGTTTAAAACTAAACAAATCGCCCCCTGGCCTATTGAAACACATGACGGCATATATGTTGAAATCTGAATTCTGAATAATAAACATTTGCCTGCATGGATTCTGAGTTAAGATTGTATATGATAAGGCTGCCGTTTACGCTTGTGCTCTCTCGGACCTATTTCTCTGCGAAAATGCAGACCGATCAGACGCAACACTATAATCAGTAACAAAGACACAGCAGATGTATTTATCTACGCTGAATCCAAATCTAGTTGTTATGTCTGTCCTTAATATAAACCTACAAACGTGCATGAATGCAAGCCAAAACGATCAAGGTAAAATACGGGTATTATAGACGAATATAGGAATTGAAGTCGCGCTTATTATTTTAATAAAGTATAATGTATTGGTAAACTTCAAATTACACTATTAGGCCTACATTTTAGCAAGTAGTTTGTTTTTTAAAGTATAGATATAGATATACAGTAACATTAGTTTTTACTCAATTTTAGTTAATTACTAGTTCATTTTTACTTCGTTGTATTGCAAGTGATTTGAGTGTTGTGAGGGCCCTGAGTGAGAGAAGTCACTGACTTATCAGGTGCCCCTCAGAAAATAAAGATTATGATGATGATGATGATGATGAAGTACATACCTTTCAAAATATGGGTCGATAACCAGGCCCATTGAAGGTGGAATATTTTGTCACTCCTAGTTTTACATATCCACATGATTACATAGTCCAACTGTTTATCCTCGATTTCTACTCCAACACAGTTTTCTAGCGACGTATGCTTAGTGACTCCTCTCGCTTGGGTAGCTCTTTCGACTGAATTATCCAAGCACCTTGAAGCATTTGAAGTAATTTAGCGAGGTTTCTGAAGTTTCTAAAATCGTTACATGTCACTGCTTTTCCCTCTTTCATTCACAATATATACAGTATGGAAAGTGTGGGATATTTGCATACGACACATACAATTTTTTGAGAGATTTGACTTACAGAATCTCCAAGCAACTGATCTACGTAACTAAATTAAAGAAGTATGGTCGACGAACGAATAGTTTCCGTACTACGGTGGATTGAATAAATCGTAGATACACAAATTGAGAAATGCCTGCGCCTATATATTGAATTATGAAGTGCTAAATGTCTGTGGTTGCTGCAATGGTTGATCATTTCGTGCTGATTTTCCAGCTTCAGAGCTTCCAAAAAGCTCCAGCTTCTTCCAAGAAGGAAACGGAAGGTAAGTACAACAGCAGGAGTTATCTAAGATAAAATTGTGCTTATTCTTACGAATTTCCAGATAACAGAGCTTTGCATTACATGAACATCAAATAAAGTTAGCCTCTGTTTGGACGGACAGCAATCACCACGTAAAATCGGGCCGCATGTTGGAACATTAAAACGTGCCTTTACTGAAGCTCTTTCGACCGTTCTCTTACCCATCGTGGTCAATTTCAAGGATTGTTCTCGGCTGTCAAAAAGATCGATTTCAATTCAAAATCACGTGCGAGAAAGCAATTGCATCCGGAGATGCATTGTACTGCTCTCTAAATGATCCATTACTGCCATTCTCATTCTATATTTCCTGGCATTTTCCTGCTGTCGCATGCAGGGGTGTAAATAGCGAACTAAAATTAGTTCGCTAATTTAGCGAACTACTTTTTTTGTTAGTTTTTAGTTTTGAGACTATTTTTTTACAAAATTAGTTTTAGTTTTAGCAAACTAATTTTCAAGCCAGTTAGCTAGTTTAGTTAAATTTAGTTTTGATAAAGCTAATATGCTAATTTTGGAATAAAAAATGTCGCTGAACTGTTGACAAATGGGTTTTCCTGAAAGCAATTGAATTGAGAGAAACACTAAATGCAGTATGGTTTACATTTACTTGTTATTCTGCTGTTAAGAAGGTGTCTTTCAAAGAAGAGCTATCCCTTCCAGTGTCGCATCTTTCGCATGTCTCATCTTTCATTAAGTACACTAAGCAAATGCGAACATGATTTGATTGTTTATTGCTATCAATACTATCAAGATTGGAAATTGGAACATGTTACAGCCTATATAAATCAGCCAGTAGTACAAGCCAACAGACAAAACTTTCAGCGTGCCTATAGAGTGGTAGATCAATTTGTTTAAATCTGCAACAGTCAATCCTTTGGACAACTTCTGGCCTCAGCTTAATTCTATTTCAAATTTGAAGGAAGAAAAAGACTGGCTTCGACTTTGCTTGAAAATTTACTCTTCCCTTTCATAAAAGTGTGTCAATTAGTTTTTAGTTGTTTAGCAAAAACTAATTTTTGAGCATTTAGTTTTTAGTTTTAGCGAACTACTTTTGAAATCAATTAGTTTTAGTTTTAGCGAACTAATTTTTAGCAAATTAGCGTTAGCGAACTAAGTTTTTTATTAGTTTTTACACCCCTGGTCGCATGTCACATTATCCTAGTGAGCGATGCTATGGAGAATGCTTATATGCCATTGCTAGATGCTCCTAACTTCTACATTTTATTCATTATTCCCTTCAGTGTACACCAGCTGCAAGGAAGCCATCGTAAATAACAGCGTTTCATCGATCGCAGCCATAGTCCGCATCAAATCATTCACTATGAACGTAACCTGCTTGAAAAAGAACGATAAATACTTCTACGCTTTCCACCACGACAAAGAAGAAGAGACCACGTTCTATGGTCCGTCCGATTATCACGTGGTGTTCACATACACAAACAGCAAAGGTGAGATGGAAAAGATCAAAGATTTGACATCAAACTGTTTCCAGTTCACCAGTTATTCTTGCTACAAAGTTTCTATGAAAAACACTGCACACTGGTTGGACGATAAGCTCAAAGAACAGTGGTACTTTCCATCCAGTCACAAACAAGGAAACGGCGAGAAATGCTACTGCGATGGGAAGGATGCTTGCTGTTGTGAAGATGGCGATTGTCTCTGCGACCTAGAGAGCATCACAATTCAAACAGACGATGGATATTTCTCAAAGAAGGCAAAGCTGCCAGTCAGGGCGATAAGGTTCACGGGAATGTCACATGCCTCATCTTATGGATCTTACCATCTGGGACCATTGTTATGCGAGGATATAGATCTTAAATGTCATCATTGATACCATCAAATGCGATGTAGCGGCTCCCTTAACCATATGTTAAACCACTCGTTTCAATGATAGCCTCGTTATCTTGTAAATGTAAATTCTTATTAGAAAATTATGTAGTCACTTGTCGTAAAATGTTTACGGCTGGACAGAAAGTGTCTTGCGTGTTTCTTGCGTCTCTTTCCCCCGTACAATAGCAAACATTAAAGGGAGCAGCGCACCTCAGTCGTTCTTACACATCATCGTCCTGCAGCGTAACATACGCATGCGCAGTTGCATATTACTAGGAATAATGACAAACGTCTTGTTACCCTATCGTATAGAATGATATGCATCAGTGTAATGGCGTACACATCACCATCTAATGCACGCATGTCTTTCTGTCATGAGGCGTCACACAGCCTGGGTCCGGTCGTCATCAAGCTACTGTGTTGGACCACTCAACTTTGGGTGCTGGAATGTGCGCACATTGCTTGACAACGAGACAACTGGAAAGCGACCTGAAAGAAGGTCTGCACTGGTTGCTAAGGAGATTCAGCGCTGTGATAAGGATAAAGCTGACCACAGATGAGTTAGGACTTGAAACATCTATTGTTCTCAGTGGTTGATTTGATTTGGACATTTTGAATCATGAATGTGTTTTATTTCAACTGACCACATCCGTAGAAAAATTAAGGCGTAGATTGTACTGTACCGGATAGGTAGCGGAATGCATTCATTCCAATCAAGTAGAATAAACATCCATCGTGTTGCGGAATACCACTGTGCCAACTCCGCTCCGAGGCGAATTACAACGTAAGACTTCATCAAGCCAGCTGTTCCCTTGTCCAGCTGCTTTACCCAGAAACCTCTGCTTTCTCTTATGCTTGTCATGTTCCGGATCCAACTTATTATATTCATTCCGCGTAGCCAGATTTCAATATAGAAGGGGAATCATACCCCTTTCTCAGCGGAGTTAATTCAGTCTGTTCAAGCAGTATGGAGTCACACCGGGTAGAAGTGGAGCAGTGTAGTTCAATAGTTTATCAAATACGGAGCCACTGTGAACTGAGATCTATACGCTATAGTGTATAATAGATGTCCAAAACGGACAGGAAAAGGGTGCAAGTAACATTCGAAATGACGTGAAGTGACTGCAGACGTCTCAGATATACAGCCATGTGGTTTGGGTGCATGTATTAGCTGATGGATATAGTAAGATCTGCCTTTTCTAGTCAACTAACTGATAACAACCTAGTTATCTACAGTATATAACAAGATTTTAAACCTTTAATACATTACCCCAAGATCTAAAGATGAGTAGACTATTTTGAAGTATAAATTGTAAAGTATAATGATTAGGTTAGTGTACCTCTTTCGAAATATTTGCAAGTAAGTATATGTTTGTTGATTCAGCACTGCCCCTGACCCATCGCCGGTTGAGGACAGCACTCGGAAGACAAAGCAATCCCTCCATCGAATATGAAAATCAAAAATCCTGCTGCTGGCGTTTGTTTAGAGAAACAGGCAAGTAACGACAATGTAAATACTACGTAGCAAACTGTGAGATATTGTTAATCGTCACTTAAGTGAACACAACAGCATGCTAGATGGATCTGATCTCTTGTTCATAATCACGAGTTAAAATACAGCAGCAATGAAATACAAATGACGTTAATCATGTTAAGTGCTTAGTGGCCGACGCCAACGTATCACGCAAATAATTGCATGTCATGCGATGCCACATCCTCCCCTCTCGTATAGGAGGAACGGCGAATTACAAAACAACAGAATGTTATTAAACAAACGTTGCTTACCTAAAGCCATAACGATCAGGGGGGGTTGTCACCCTGGCTGACCGTCGTGGTACAGCTTGTTGAGATGACGTATCAGGGTTCGTGACGTCATTCGATCGTTCAGAGTGACCATCACCCGTTTCTGCTTCAACAGAAGGATTGTCCGTAGATGGTAGATCACGTTGATCAATACCACATCGAGCGAATTGGTTTCGCGAAGCAAGAACAGCTCGATTGTTCTTGTTCAAACACGCAGTGTTGTTACCTTTCGAGACAACATATTCTGCGGGTGTGGCAGCATTCAAAGCGGAAGGTTTATACATAACAATATCTCCTGGGGCGAAATCCGCTACAAATGGAACACGCAAATTCCTGCCTAATAATATTTCTGCTGGAGACCTCCTTGAAGGGAATATCCTGAATGTGGCGGGGCTTGACCAATCTAGTCAATTTGACAAGGGCATTATCGCCACATGACGACAGAAACAAATCCGTAAGTGCGAGATTCGATCCGACCTTTGCTACGGGCTTTCGCATTGAACGCGACAAGTCAAGCGCTGGCTCTTTCTGGATCCGATAAATTTAACGGACGCTGTTTGAGATCCATGTTGTAAACTCAAACGTTCCACCAAGGGGACGCCAAATGTGAGATATTGCTAATCGTCACTCAAGTGAACACAACAGCATGCTAGATGGATCTGATCTCTAATTCATAATCACGAGTTAAAATACAGCAGCAATGAAATACAAATGACGTCAAGTGCCACGTGGCCGACGCCAACGTATCACGCAAATAATGGCATGTCATGCGATGCCACACACACACAACAAAGAACCACTCACAAGATATGCATGAAGATATA
>OFHS01003473.1:831-16855 GCA_900245855.1 Calvadosia cruxmelitensis | reverse complement strand
TACCAGGAACAGCTTTTGTCCAGAAACGCCGTTACTATACACAGAAAGTTCTTGATATAGGCTGGACCCCCGTTCAAAAGGCGGAAAATTGGCAGCTCTCACAAAAACAATCGCGTTGGCTGAAACTGCAGTTCAATCCAACGACAACAAGCGAACAATTGCAAGTTTCAGAGATAAAATTTCTTGCTTGTTGAAAGATATCCAAGCCATAAATGAAAATTATCTCGACTTGATTGAAGACAACCAGGAATACGAGCGTGAATGCGAGTGGCTCGTCACTGTCGAGGCAAAACTCCTTGCCGCACTGAGCATGATCGATGATGATCTCCAAAATTCAATCGCTGCCAAAGTCAGGCATCTGCCAACAAGCACACCAATTCCACAAGGAAAAGTTAGCGATTTTTCCATCGCAGAGAAAGCGCAAGAAAGCACTAGCACAACCAGTCAAGTTCCAAAAGTTTCCTTGGTCGCCATAAAGTCATTTTTTGACGAGCCAAAAGCAACCCAACCATCCAAAGAAACAGCAGATCGCGCAGGCAGCAAAAATCCCCATGCGGCTTCAAACGCAAGTGACAGCTGGATTGATGACTTCTGCCTGTCACTTGAAGACAACAATGTGCCCCCTCCCCTGTCAAACGCAGACAACGAGTCGTGTGGACGCAATGATTCACTACACTTAAAGCTAGAGAACCATTAAAGTACGACGACTTCATGAATTCGTTTTTCCATCAAGTCCATCAGCGGCACACGCTGTCGGACACAACAAAGTTGACTTGACCCACCTCCCCACCCATTTACATGGCCCGGCAAAAATTGCGGTATATGGTTTGCCTAGGAGTATTCATGGTTACAAGGCCGCCTTGCAACTACTAAAAGAACCTTTGGTGATGATCCCATAATCGCTTCCTGTGCCTTAATAGACAGAGTAATTGAAGGCCATCCAATAGGGAGGTCAACTTAATTTCAGATAGGTAGCTAAAGTAGATTTTCTAAGGTACAAAATGATGGAGATTTCAAATTTTGGGGTCTCGGCAATGTTTAAATTCACGGGAGCCTTGATTTGCCCGCGAAAGTTTGAGAAATTCAAAATCTGTGATAACGCTGCGTGATTGGTCAATTGTGTTGACGTCATTATGCGGGTCAACTTCGAACGCAAAGTGAAACTGCTGCGTAGTCAGTTCAGTTTCGCAGTGTTGTTGATCACTTGTAGTGCCATTCGTGCTTCCATTACCCGCTATTTGAATGTCTGAGAGATGTCTACAACTGCAAGAACTATCGAAGCAGGATGTTCGAAGGCAAACAGTGGTGATCTTCCGCGGATTACGGAGTTAATGGCGCTGGAATATTGTAGTCAATCTCGCTTGTTTTCTTCGTGTGAAATGAAAGGCGTGAAGGCACAACGGTAAGGAATTGCAGTTCTATGTTATCGCTCGTTTCTACAACTGATTCTTATCAGCCTGAAGTAGATGTTGATAGTTCCTTTACCTTATTAAGATCGGCAGGAGTGACCTATGCTGATGACGCAGTTGGCTACGTTCGCTTCCAACGAAGCAGAAATATATGCACTGTCCTGGCAGCCATTACTCCTGAACACCGAGTTCGTCAAAAGGGGTGAGGAAGAATGGTTTCAAATCAATTCAACATTTCATCATTTGTTGTGAACTTATCTAACACGCTTGTCATCGTTTTCTCTTGTTTGTTTGTAGTTATCAAGTAAGTGCAAAAGTTGATGAGGCCAAGGAGGAGGTCGTTTCAGTCGAATGCCATGGTTGTGTCGCCCGAAATGGAGGATGTAAACATGCAATCGCCTTCCTCTTTTGGCTACATCGAAGAGCGAAAAAAGGTCCCCAACCGAACTAATGTGCTACTGGAGGAAATCAAAACTATCAAAGGTATTTTAACGGAGTTTTCTTCGATTTCATTCATCTGAGAGAAGTGTTTCTATGCTGTAGACCTATCTCGAGCATGTTACTAAAGATGTTGTGTTTTTTACAGGTTGGTTCTACCATCCAACACATCAAGATAAAGGACATGTCGAATAAGAAGCGAACTATACCTCAACCTGACACATGTTGTAACTTTTTAGAACAGCTGCGGGATTATGTCAATGAGCACAACTTGGAGCCAAACATGTCAGTGTTGACTCACACTAGTCCACCTGCTCTGTGCTCAGGCATTCAGATTGACCTAGCACTGGATGATTTCTTGAGAGAAAGTAACACTCCAAACTCTGATGACTTCATTAGCTATTTGAAAGATATGCCACCAAAGCCCTATGATGATGTTAAAAATGTTACTGCAAATCAGTCGTCAAACCCTGCATGGTTTAAGTTCAGGTTTGGGCGAGTGACATGCTCCACGTGTTATCCTGCTGCTCAATGTAAAACGTTGGACGGATCTTTGCGCGAGGCAATTCTCTGCTCTGTCTCATTCAAAGGAAATGCTGCAACAAAGCGTGGACTATTACTAGAGCCCATTGTGATTGAAGCTGTGTCAAAAGAGTTAAACATTGTGTTTGAGACTGGTCTGGGGCAACATCTTGATCGCCAATTCCCAATTTTTGGTGCATCCCCAGATGGCGTTTCTGAAGATGGCCATGCCATCATCGAGGTCAAGTGCCCCATGAAAGCTAAACGAATAGACAGCTACATCAAAGACGGCAAGATATGCGAACCGTATCGGGTGCAGCTGCATATGGCAATGTTCTTCTGCAAGGCATCGGATGGAATTTTTGCAGTTGCTGACCCTGATTTTGAAAACAATGGGACATTCCAAACAATCACAGAGAAACTAGATGTCGATTTCTTGAAGCCTTACCTAACTCGAGCAGAGGAGTTTTGGAGGAAGAGCATCTACAATGAATTGCTATCTTGTAGAAAATAGTGCTCACTAGTAATACACCTTAAGGCAGCTCCGCAAGCTGCAATTTGTTGTATGCAATACAATCTATAAATAGCTTATTGGGTCTACCTATTGGTCCTACTTTCAATGGAAACTATAGCTGATAGCACAATAATGAACTGGTGTAAATTGATTACATAAAGCTCTATTGTGACACTTGATGATGATGAAGATCAACATTGCATGGAATATATTTCATCCTTTGAAACCTCCGTAAACGACAAACGATGAAATCAAAATTGATGTGGATGTTATACTTTTATTAATGGACCCTGTAAATTGGTCAGCCCACATGCTATTACAATAGCATGATCCAGAACATCAAACATTTCGTTTGGCGCACAGGAATACGGTGACAGAAGAGAAAATTCTGGAACACGGCGAATGGCTCTTTCAACATGAATCCTTAAACTGGCAATTTTTTTGGATTTAATTATTTGTTCCTTTGTCAGCTCCACCTCAGCACTGACACTTTCCGGTCGGATTAATGTACATTCCCTGGTCGTCAAGAGATGGCCTATCCCTTTGAAACCACGGTCTGCCATAACAGTCATTGGTTTTGGGATTGCTGCTACATAACCAGAGTGCTTGACAATTTCCAAATCACTTGCTCGACCTCCAAAGCCATCGGAGATAAAATTAACGAGACCTCCTGGGGTGACATATATTAAATACTTAGCTGTGTTGGCATGTTTATAGTCTGAGCATGTCAGACTCTGGTGAAAGGCCTTTCGAGGTTTTAGCAGTTGATGGAATATGTCCGTCAACTTGAGCTCCAGGATGATTTTAATTGTCAAAGCGAACAACCCGTCTCTGCTCCACTTATCAATGCCATCGCTTCGGTGTATCGACGTTGTAGCTGCAGTGGCAAGTCCCATGTATCTGGCCGTTGCCCAGCATTTGGAAAAACTTGTTTCACGTGTGGTGAGGCAAATCATTTTAACTATTGTTGCCCAAGTCGATTGCCACAATCGGGGTCCAACAGTCGCTCTGGCTCTATCGTCTCTCATGGCACCAAAGTCAAACAAAGGGGATCGCGGACTTCTACAAAGTGTGTTAACACCGTTCAAGAATCAACCAACACTGTTGATGACACCTTTGAGTTTGGATCAGATACTAATGTCATTTGTTCATTAGATGAGATCGACATTAATTCGACAGGCTCGTTGGAAACTGTCAAAGTCCATAATGTTCCTGTACAGATGCAGGTAGACACTGGTGCTGCCACTTGCGTGTTGTTGTCAGCGGTCTGGAAAACTATTCAAAGTCCTTCCCTTTCGAAGAGCACCCAATGACTTCGCGCCTTCGACGACCACATGTTTAGGGTCCTCGGTGAGTGTGCTGTGCTCGTTATGCTCAATAGCGTCGAGCGCTATGTTATTTTCACGGCTGTGGACTCTCCCCGGTCGTATGGCCTGTTGGGCAGAGACTATCTGAAGCCCAGTGTCGTACATTCTGTTGCATCAGCCGACGAGCATTTGCCTGTCATTCATGGTGTCACTGCCAAAATGGTTTCAAAGCCGGACGCTCGACCTGTTTTTTTGTAAGGCGCGTAACGTCCTGCTTCCTCTTCTCGAAAAAGTCGAGCCGAATTAGATCGTTTACTCCGTAAGGGAGTCATTGTCCCGGTTGACGCCGGCGGTTCGGAAAACGCTTCTCCGGTTGTGTGGGTTCGCAAACCCAATGGTCAGTTGCACATGTGCACTGACTTTAAAGTTCATGTTAATGATAAGATTTTGACAGAAGCTTATCCGTTACCTAATATTGAGTCAATATTCAATAACCTGGGCGGTGCTCGGACCTTTGCGAAAATTGACCTCAAGAGCGCGTACTGGCAAATCCTTCTTGATGAAGATAGTCAAAATCTTTCGGTTATTAACACTCACCGAGGTTTGTACAAAGTCACCAGGCTACAAATGGGCATGAAAAATAGTGCAGCTATTTTCCAAAAAGTCATAGAGGACGTTGTCAAGGGCCTCGATGGGTTAATTGTTTACCAGGATGATGTTTTGGTTCACGCACGCACTCCTGAGCAACTCCAAAAGCGATTGAACGCACTGCTCAAGCGATTTAAAGAGAAAAACCTGTCTCTTAATGCTGATAAATGTATATCCTTTGTCAATGAGGTTCCCTTTCTTGGATATCTTGTTTCTGCTGAGGGTGTTAAACCAGATAAAAAGAATGTGGATAAAATGTTGAACCTGCATGCGCCGCGTAATTTGAAAGAAGTCGAGACATTCGTGACTATTTTGGACGCCACATTCTTCACTTTGCAGCCAAATTGTCTCACATCAATTCATTGCGCAAAACAGGAACACCCTTTCACTGGGACAAATGCCAGCGCTCATTTGAAGTGCTAAAACAGGAATTGGCTGGGCAACTGCTGTTACAGCCATATTCACTCCAGGAAGAAGCGACATTGACGTGTGATGCGTCGCTTACTGCTCTCGGCGGGGTGTTAACTCAGAACGGCAAGCCCGTCATTTATGTTTCTAAAGCTCTTACTCCTTGTGAACAAAAAAATATTCAGCTTCTGAACGTGAAGCATACGCGATTGTATGGTGCACGCATCGCCTCAGACAATTTTTACTTGGGCGTCAATTTTCGTTGATCATCGATCATAAAGCCCTAGTTTCTCTTCGCGCCTAATCGGGATATTCCTAAAACCGCATCGTCCAGGCTAGCACGATGGGCTATCAAATTGATGGCTTTTGATTATTCTTTGGCTTATGCTACCGGACTTGATGTTGCCGTTGCAGACACCTTGTCGCGTTTATCCACATTCCAACAGGCATCAGCGGAGGACACTGTTGAGGCCATGTCGTGCGACACCGACAGCGTTCCCCACTGTCTGCCAGCTGACCGCTGGTGGTCGAACGCAAGCATGTGCTCGTAACCTCTGTCACGCTCTTCGTACAGAGGTGGTTATAGCCTCATTTTAAAGAGCAAAGAGAGGTCTTTAAAATTATAACCAATGAGATGGTTGGTCCCATACGAAAAGCGCACAAATTTTGAGTTTTTTTTGCGTTGCCTCCACATGCGGCCGTTCTTTCTGGCGCGTCACAGATCACAAACAACACGCTGATCGGATCTTTTTGTTTGACATGATGGAGCGCGTCGATATCAGCAATGAGCAACTGGTTGCAGAATTGTTTGGGGATGAAGATAGTGATGATGAGGAGTTTTATGGATTTGCGGCGGCGGAGTTGTTGGTAAGAGCAAGGCAGGAGGGAGAAGGTGACGGGGACGCCGAGGTGGACAGTGACTCTGACGATGAAATGGACGAAGACTTGGACGACAGCGGTATTGTTGCCGACAGTGACGATAACGACCCTACAATAAACGCATATGATTTTTCTTCTTGGCTGACTGACTTTGACAACAACCGATCGGGAGTGAAGATGGCAATAACAGACAACACAACGGAAGGCGACATTTTTGATTATTTCTTCAATGACGAAGTACTTGACTTACTTGTGACCGAAACAAACCGCTACACTGACCAAACGATGCAGAAGAAACGTGGATACGAAAATTTGTCTGTTGGATCGAGATTGCGTTCGTGGTGTGTGGTAACTGCTGCTGAAATTAGGGCTTTCATTGGTTTGTTTTTGTTGTCTGGGTTTGACCGACGACCGGCCTATACGAACTACTGGAACACTGACGAACTCATACAGTTACCGGGGGTACGGCAAATTATGTCAAGAAACAGATTCCAAATAATTTTGCAGATGTTCCACTTTGCTGATAACGAGCGCTGCTTACCACCCAACCATGCACAATACGACCGGGCATACAAAATCCGCGCATTCGCAGAACTGCTTGTGGCTACTTGGCAGCGCGCCTGTTATCCCAGTAGAGAAATCGCCATTGATGAAACTATCATCCCCTTCAAAGGAAGAACAATAATGCGGCAATACAAGCCCAATAAGCCACATAAGTGGGGCTTGCAAGTGTGGACACTGCCGGACAGTGTGTCCGGCTACGTTTATAACTGGGAACTTTACACCGGCAAGAAGGAACGTCCAGAGGTGGGCCTGGCACACCGTGTTGTAATGTCCCTGGCAAAGCCAATCTTTAATAACTCACATCATCTGTACATGGATAATTTCTTCTCCTCTCCGTCATTATTTCATGATCTGGAACAGAATGGTGTGGGTGCATGCGGAACACTGCAAGTGAAGCGCACTGGCGTGCCGCAGAGTGTAAAAGAGAAATTGAAGTCAATAAAAAGGCGAGCATTATTTCGAGCGTGACAATCGTGTTTTGTATGCCTCGTGGCATGACAAAAGAGTTGTCAATATAATTACAAATCTTCACAATTCATCTGTCTTCATAAAACAATAAGAGCCAGAGCAGTGGAACATCGTTGCCAGGTCTGCAAACCAAAAGCGATCGAAATGTACACTCAGTTTATGGGAGACGTTGATCGCGCTGATAAATTCATGTGGGAGTCCCTAAAAATCCATCGCTCTCTCAAGTGGACAAAGAAAGTCTTCTCCTCCTTGCTAAAAGTTTCCTACATCAACGCCTCGATCATTTGGAAGAGCTTTCACTGGCTGCAGCGGCATGATCCAACAAAATTCCGTCTTGCCGTAATCCACCATCTCCTGAGAGGACGACCTGCCAGAGTCGCTGCCCTTGGCCAGCCTCCAAGCATGGCCAACAACGCAAGTTCATCACTCCAGCGATTGACAACACCAGACCACTATCCCGAGAAGCTGACGTCTGATGCTGGCAGTTATCGGCGACTGGACTGTGCTGTTTGCAAGCCAGACACTCGCAAAAGGTGCCGAACAACATGGCAGTGCGAAATATGCAAAATTCCTTTGTGCATTGCGCCGTGCTTCAAATGTTACCACACTCTGGAAAATTATAAGGTAACATGCACACCAGATCTACACGAGTGATGACCACCGCTTCCAGTCTGCCTTCTCCAATCCTGTCTTGAGAAATTCATCAGTTGCTCACAGACAAACGTTCTGATTCAAAGCACAGGAGAACAATAATTATTGTTCCATTGTAGTGCCCTGATTGGCTATCTCGTTATCGTATATGTCACGTGATCGTTTGTGCTGTAATCTTGTGCTATTGTGAAATATATTAGTTTGTGAATCTACAGCACTCAGCCTGGTTGTGCATATAACTCCGGTCACTACATTGGCGCAGTGGATTTGCTTCAAACCTTCGTAGGACAGCGAGAGGACACACGGTGGTTGAGGAGGTGGGTTGAGCTTAAGGCATTTGAAAAGACCACAGCTGAGATTTGTGACAAGGTCGTCACTGGCGAGCGTTTCCGAAGGCGAAGCGCACCAACGAACTCCGTAGGTATGGTTTTTGCTCATGATGCAGCATCAGGGCCTGCCTTCGTCAACCCGGACGCGGATTGTGCAACTCCGCACATGAAACTTGTTGCATGACGAACAGTTCGCGGATTGAACTTGTTTGCCGCTGGCACTTTCATTGAAGAGAAAGTTGGCCAGTCGATTGAAATCATGACGAAGGAGAGGGAACTGGCAGTACCACCCGTCATAGAATGCGTCGACAAGATGTGTTTGTCGACATGCGACACAGCCAGTTACAGAGTTGGTCTCAGTGGCCCTGGACCACCTGAAGTGGCATTGTATTAGCTCACGGGAGCACTGTCACTAGAACGTGAACATTGAATTGACATTCGGACTTGATCCTTGATGTATTGATTTTAGCTTTTTGATTTCTCTATTAATTTATCGTGTTAGTTAATTATCATGTTTTAATCATTTCTGAAGAAGAAGCGAGTGTAGTGCCCTGATTGGCTATCTCGTAATCGTATATGTCACGTGATCGTTTGTGCTGTAATCTTGTGCTATTGTGAAATATATTAGTTTGTGAATCTACAGCACTCAGCCTGGTTGTGCATATAACTCCGGTCACTACACCATCAAGCGTTCATCAAATTGTAACATCCCTCTGCCAAAATCAAGCTGTCATGCAGACTGTGAGCCTTTCCTGCGCGTGCTTGATTTGTTTGCAAAGACATCAACACTTGCCATTTCCTCCTCAGCACACTTTTGGCTAACTCGGAATCAACGTGGGTTAAACTCTCATCACCATAGATAAGTTGTTTTGGCATTGGTGCTTGGTTTGGTGGGAGCTGCGTACAAGCGAATAGCAGAAATTGGTTTGATGGGGTTGCTTCCCCGCGAATGGCAGTAGTCGAGATAGCAAACCTGTCACCACAACCAAGCACCAGTCACACCAACGTGGGAGAGAATTGTCGCTTCGAGTCAAGAGATTGTAACAGGACACTGTGAAATTCAAACTGCTGCTTTGCTCTGTGAATTAGCCATTTTGTGAGCAACACATTTGGCTAACTCGGAATCAAAACGGGAGAGAATTATCGCTTCGAGTCAAGATATTGTAACAGGACACGGTGAAATGCAAACTGCTGCTCTGCTCTGCTGCTCTGCTCTGTGAATTGTTCCTTCTTGCCATTTCCTCAGCAACACATTTGGCTAACTCGGAATCAACATGGGAGAGAATCGTCGCTTTGAGTCAAGAGATTGTAACAGGACACTGTGAAATTTGAACTGCCGCTCTGCTTTGCTCTGTGAGTTGTTCCTTCTTGCCACTTCCTCAGCAACACATTTGGCTAACTCGGAATCAACGTGGGAGAGAATTGTCGCTTCCAGTCAAGAGATTATAACAGGACACTGTTAAATTCGAACAGCTGCTCTGCTCTGTGAATTGTTCGTTCTTGCCATTTCCTCAGCAACACATTTGGCTAACTCACAATCAGCGCGGGAAACATTGAATTCAGAAGTGCCGTATAGTTATTTGCTACCGATACGATAATCTTGCTTGGATTACATTGTTTAGACATTGATGTAAATATATAAAGGATTGTGTGCATTGATCGTAAATTTTGCTAAGGTAAATACATTTCTTATTCATTCAACAAAATCCAAATTCAATATTTCTTTCTTTTGCCGTGACTGTGTGCAAATTATTTGTCAGAGAGAGCCTATGGTTTCCTGGGCATCTAGAGTAGCATCCTGCTGATCAAGTCTGCGTCCTGCTGATAATTTTCTCACGATCCCACGGACGAATGAGAATGTTGCCGCTAGATTCAGATTATGGAGTCCGATCGAGTTTATTTCAGCAGAGCCTAGTGGTTAGCATGTTCGTGTTGGGCATCTTATTTCCTGCAAGCTGAGATCAATGTCAACAGATGGTGCCAATAATAACTCTATTTCCGTTTTACGTCATGCGCCTATTGTCTTTGTGTTGACGCGCGCTATTGCGGTCTGGTGAGGCGTCTGAGTTTGGGAGAAAATTTGCACAGCTCAGACGAAAGTACAATTTGGCGCAATTGGTTTGATTTTGGGGAAAATTTCTCTACATAGTCAGGGAGAATATTGATTTGCTCACATCTTTCCTGAAAATCGGAAAACGATTGGACGCTTCCTTCTATGCGAAAATTGGCTTCAAAGATCAGACAGTGCAAATCGCGCGGAGCCGAGAAATGACCTTGGCCGCAGGTGGGGGATTTCTGTTTTGACGCTGGCACGCGAAACGTTAAAAACCGGGTCGTTTCTGGTGATTGGACGCAGTGTTCTGATGCTGAACAATCGTTTTATTCGTCTCGTGATTTGTTCACCCTTTACGACGGAATTTTATTTCGTGGCTCCGTGCCATATATACCATCTACTCTCCGTCGAGAGTGCATTGAAATCGCTCACGCCACTCATCCCGGCTATCATGCCACTCTTTGCTTACTGCAGGGCTCTGCTTGGTGGTCAGGCATGGCGAGAGAAGTTGAGAAGTTTGTCACCGATTGTGGTAAATGCAATGAATTGCGCCTGAGAGTGCAACGTACAACTCACCGCTGGCCATTTGCGGAAGCGTGGGAAAGTGTTCATATTGACTGGGCACACATCCCTACCATCGGCAATATTTTGATTGTAGCTGATGCTGGTAGTGGATGGCTTGAGGCCATGCGTTGTCCCACCCAGGAGGCGGGGAATGTGATTCGTGTATTGTCAACGTGCTTTTCCCGCTTTGCTGTAGTGTCGGACAATGCACAGGAGATTATTTCTACTGATGTGACAAAGTGGTTAAGCTTATCCGGCTGTCATAAGTCTGTGACACCGCGCTATCATCCGCAATCGAATGGTTTGGCAGAACGTGCGGTCCAAACGGTGCAACGGGCAATGAAAACTTGGAGTCAATCTCTGCGCGTTTTGTTCAATTTATTCTTAAACAAGATCTTGTTTGTAGATCGTGCCACTGCAGTACGTGACGGTCGCTCGCCTGCTGAAATTATGTTGGGACGTCGGATTCGTTGTCCTGTTGTGTCTGATTTCTCGTTAGGCGAGTCAATCCTGTACCGTGCCACTACAGCTACCGCCGCTGTTCCTGCTACGTTCTTAATGTATAAGGGACACAATACGTCATATGTTAATTTAGGCGATCATTCAATCACTGCTGCCAATGATCAACTTGCTCCAGCTGGAAACCCGACAGATCAGGCTGCTGCAAATGCAGAACCACGCTATCCACCATGGGATCGTCGTCCTACACAACGTCTAGCCGATGGATTATAATTCTTATAATTCTGGCAAACACTTGCTCTATTCTTGACGGGGGGATGTGGTGGCGACAGCTAGGCAATTATCGCCATGTCACCTAGTCCATGTCAGGTCCGTGTTACTTGTCATCTGCCTGTAAATATGTGTTATCATTTAATTGGAATTAGATTGATTGTGAGCTACCTTGAGAGCTGGTCGTGTTTTGCTATGTGCTTGTGCCACGACACAGTGTTAATTCAGAGTGGGCAGACTGCAAACTGAATTGGTATTTGATGATAATAATCCATTTCAACATTATGATGACTCATCATTGATGAGTATTGAGCAACTCAACCAACTTTGGCATGGTAAACAAACAGATTCACGTTTCTGTGGCCCTGTCGTTGTGAGAGTCACAATTATCCAAGCAGAGGAAGATACTGGAAAAAGAAAAACACAGAAATAACAGTACATTGGTAGAGTGGTTAAGGTTTTTCGACTTTTGTTTCAAGATCTCCCAAAGGGACCAGCGTAATCTGAACCAAGAACAGAACTTATTTTTGCCCTGTCCTCGCTCAACGCAGCGCGAAGAGCACGTGTTTTGACTGTTTCACGCAAAGCCGCTGACATGAATTTCCCATCAAAAGATAATGGTGTGACCTTTACACCTAGAACAATACATGGTTCGAATGACGAATAGGTGTTGAATTTCAAAAGCTGAAAAACCAATGTAAACAAACAGCACCGCGACGGAACTGCTGCCGGGTTCTCAAGATTTGCAAGCGTTTGAAAGTACAACCAATTGTGCAGCCAAGACACACCAGAGAGACAATTCCAGAGAAAAGTTATAAGAAAAATAAATAAATAAAACTGTGTTGCGAGCGTGCGATCAGATGCACGCCAAGTTCAAGCCAGGCGTGCGCGTGCGATCCCAGGCCTAAAACTACAATCCATGCTACTGCAAGTAGAAGCAAAGTTACACACGTTCTAACTTCTGTCAAAATGTGACATTCTTTCTTGGACCCTGGCCATGGAACGAGAAACATTATTTAATGAGAACTTTGTAAGTGAAAACATAATGTCGCAATTGGTTTCCATCCGATTATCTAAGCTAGCCTAATCTCATAGAGCGAAATCGGGTTTTGTGGAGATTGGACTCTAGTGCCCATTCTTCTTTCGTAGTCTATATAATCTATGTAACTGAATAGTCTCCTTTGTGTATTACGCGTCTCATTTGTTGGTTGTGACAAGAACTTGGTCTCGCCAACTCTTGGTCTATTTGATGTGTCAGAATCTCGTTGGGAATATCACATGGCGCAGTGGATATAACGTATTCTAATCAACCAGAAATAATTATGTCTTTGCCTGACAAATCTTCTGCGACGAAAGTCCAAATCGACGCTCGCCCGCCGACAAAGTTGGACTTATCCGTCGACAAGTACGACACGTTCCGCTTATGGAAATTAAAATGGGAAAATGGGATGGATATGCTCATCTGACCAAGCTCTCCGAGGAACATGCCACCTGAGGAACAAGTTTGTGTCCTACACTTTGCTTGGCAGATGAGACCCTCAAGATCTTGATGAACTTGCCCATTGCCTCTGAGAAGGCAAATGATATTGTCACGTTGGTAGACGCCCTTGGCGTTTATGCAAGCGGAATATTAAATGAAGTCGTCAAGACGCATCGTTTTCAAACCAGCGACCGAGAGATTAATGAAACCTTCGATGAATGGCTCACTGATTTGAGAGACATTCAAAAGTCGTGCACATTTTTGGACTGCTGTCGAGATCGCATTCTGTGCGATCGTATTGTACTTGGTATACGGAGAACCAAGACGAAAGAAAAATTGCTTGAGCAAAAGGACTTATTGACGCTGAGCTCTGCTGTTGCTTTGTGCCGCGCTCAAGCGGCCATACAGGAACACTGTAAGACGTTGTCGAACGACAGCCCATCTGATGTACAAGCTGTGTCGACATATAAAAAGTCGAAAAAAACAACAAGGAAAAACAAAGGTTCAAACGAAGAACGAAATAAAGAACTGTCGGTTTTGTACGAGAGACCATCCGAGAGGGAAGTGTCTGGTATTCGTTAAGACCTGCAATGCGTGCAAAAAGGTTAATCACTTTAACTCTGTAACGGCTAATCCGCCCGCAGCCGCCCGATGTTTTTACTGTCATTATTGGCTGATCCGCCCGCAACCGCCCGGCCTCGGTTGACTGTTTTGTTTCCCAAAGTGAGGGCTCCTGAAGCCTGGGACCTGGTCTACGTTAGTATAAATAGACCGATCTGTCTTCAAGCTTCATTTTAGTCTGTGTTGTGCGGAATTAGGATGAGCATGTGAATTTTGCGAATTTTGTAAAGACAAGAGCCCGAAATTGTTCACTAATTTCATGCGTCTGAGACTATTTATTTCGTATTGTTCGTGTCCCCGGCTCACAGGTAACAGCCGTTGACCGTTTCTAATTTGCTGTACAATGGATTACGAATTTTGAATTTGAATTATTTTGAAATCGTTGGATGTGCTCACCCCACCGGAGAAGACGGGAGAAGGGACGAAGTTACTTTCGGTTGTTTGTTTCGGCAGTTGCGTTGTCCTCCTATCAGATGCATTTTGACAACAATCCAATTGAGCAAACATTTAGTGATAGCTCAAATTTACTCCAGCTGCCCTTCTTGTCTAGTCTGATATTGGAATTTTCTCGCCGTGCGCTCTGCTGCAGCCGTGTAATCTGTAGATGAATTATTGCTTTCTGTCCGGCAAATATTATTTTATGTTCCGGTCGCTGAAGCAGGACAACTGCTGATTTCAGTGAGTTGAGTTCTGCAGGTAAATTTATTCATCAATCCTTGCATGTGTTTTAAATTGATTACTTTATGGGCCCTCGTGAAAACTTTGTCTACTGTTTAGTCTCTCGTAGGGACGCCCAGGGAACCATTGCAAAACATTCTTTGCAGGTCAACCTGCGACTTGCCTTCAATCCTATGCGAGTTCTAGTCATGTTTTTGCACGATGCTTGCAGTATCTGTGCGCCCTTGCCATGATATATTTCGTGTCCAAGCAAATTGACGTGAAATGCGTATGCCGTGGCTGCCAAATTACGCGACACAATGCAAATTGACCCATTTCATGTTTCGACATCTGCGGTGCTGCTTTTGTTTACTTTTGCTATTTCTTTCGCTCGTGTAGCAATATCGAACCGGTTCATTTACTAAATTTGATATGGCAGCAAACAACGTCAGTGTCGATGATACAGTGCGCGAACTGTTTGGCACCAGCAGCGACGAAGAAGAAGAATTTCGAGGCGTTACTGGCTCAGATCTCGAAGTTGATTTAGCTGGCTCGGGCGAATCTGGAAGCGATAGCTCCGATTCAGAGCCAGGCAAAGACGACGGAGAGGACACCAACGAGGAGGCCATGAGAGATGGAGAGAGCTTTATTGAGTGGTTTGAACGTTGTACTTGGCAAAACAAGGCAACCCCGTTTTCCTTACCAGAGTACGAAGAAGCAAGCGGCGTTTTGTTGTCACCACCTGACGTGGAAAATGCCGAGGCCATCGACTTCTTCCAATTATTTTTCACCAATGATTTGTTTATGACGATTGTTTCGGAAAGTGAAAAATACGCTTGCCAAAAAGGGGACAATAGTTTTCGGACATCCTTGGAAGAAATGAAGGCCTTTTTTGGTGTTCACATCATTATGGGCTTTCACAAGCTTCCAAGTATTTCTGATTACTGGTCGGGAAGCGACCTTTTGGGGGTGGACAAAGTGAAAAAAACTTTTTCGCGTGACAGGTTCCGTAAGATCCTGCAGTTTCTTCACCTTCGGGATTCGTTGTTGGAACCAGCTCGTGGCAGTCCTGATTTCGATAAAATTTAGAAAGTCAGGGATTTGGTTGACTTTCTTTCGGACCGTTTTATGTCGGTGTACGCGCCTGCCAGAGAACTTTCGATTGACGAAGGGATGATTGGCTTCAAAGACCGTATATCGATCAAGCAGTACATGCCTGCAAAACCAACAAAACACGGCATCAAAGTCTGGATCATCGCTGAGGCTCGTACCGGTTATGTTTCTGATTTTGATGTTTATCTTGGAAAAAGCGGTGAGGGAATACGTCACGAGTTCGGCCTTGGCTATTCCGTGGTGATGAATCTGGCGCGTCCTTTCTTTCACCAAAATCGTATTTTGTTTTTGACAATTATTTTAATTCTGTACAACTCCAAGCAGACTTGCTTCGTGTGAACACATTTGCCTGCGGAACTCAAATTGACAGCAGGAAACTCTTTCCGTCGGCACTGAAAGGAATGAAAAAGCGGGGACAGTTGAAGACAGGAGAACTAAAAATGCGGCAAAAAGGACCCATGGTAGTGATGTGCTGGCGAGACAAGCGGCTTGTTTGCCTTCTCTCTACGTCTAGCGAAAAGCCTGACCCACAGCGCTCTCTTCCTCTCCCACCGGCTCCTGCCAAACTTGAACACCACCGAGCACACGGCGCCAGTGACACGTCAATGCTGACGAATGAAAATGAGACCGCCCACTTCATTGACTCATTCTTATTCAAATACGAGTGAAA
>OFHS01003472.1:0-15072 GCA_900245855.1 Calvadosia cruxmelitensis | reverse complement strand
CCCCCGCTAAAAGCAACTATCTTATCTTATCTTAAACCTTCAGATATCCCTCTGAATAACCACATCACACCCAGGAGGGCCTGGGAGAGAATTCTAACCATGATGACACAATGTACAATTTACTGCTACAGTCAAACCTGTATTAGCAGCCACCTGTATATACAGACCACTCTTCATAACCCCAAAATGACGCTTTTTATAGAAATCAACATGGACAGAAAGGCCACCTGTCTATAAAGGTCATTTTTCTCCAGTCCCAGAGGTGACCGTTATAGACAGGTTTCACTGTACTAAGTTTGGTCGAACCAAATTATTGGGCAGAGAACAAAATAATTACACTGGTTATCTTGTAAGTCCAATGGCAAATGTGCTTAATCATCAATTCTGTAATTACCTGAATCTCTTGAAGAACCTCTTGCTTGCGCTTTCTCAATTCAAGAAGTAGAAGTTTCTCTTTAGGTGTGAGGTCTAATCAACAAAGAACACAGGTCATAATTACAAGACCATGCAAACATTGCTGGTTTGAAGAGAAGTACGTAAATATTAACCCTTGTCCTGCTCATAAAACTAGTCAAATGAAGACTGGAAGTTGCTTTATCGATTGCTGATTGGTTGATCGCCAGGGACTAACTACTGATTGGTCATATGTTGCTACTTTTGACTTGTTTCGAAAACGTGTATACACGTCACAGCAGCTCATTGTGAGCCACCTGAACTGAGAGAGAGAGTATACACGTCAATAGCAGGACAAGGGTTAATGAAGTAAACCAATCATACTAGAAGTCCCGCCTACACTTGAATCCAACTACTAGCCCATTGGATAAGATCACTGAGTCCAAAACAGGGTGAAAACCATGTGAAATAGGGAGCACCTTTAGAAAATCAATGTGAAATAACAAGCATCAACTGCATCATACATGTGGAAAACCTTGTGAAAGAATAAATGAATTTAAAAACAAAACAAGGAACCCTGTGAGAAGTAGCAGCTCTCGGGGGTTGGGGGCAAGTGTGACGTCAGTCTATTTCGAGGGGAGCGAGCATCGGCAACGGGCAATGCCCCATCAACGCGCCTTAATGGAAGAATTGAGCTATATCGAAATCGGCACTTTTAGATTATTCCAGAACTCTGGCGACATCTCGGGCCCATTGGGCACCTTCCGGATGCTGGCGGGCGCGAGCTAGGAGTGAGGGTTTCTACTTTGTGCTTCCGTTCCGCCGCTGTCGAACGCCGGAGGGTTGAAGTGCCTTTCCAGTTAAATCTACGTGTCTTTCGGCCATGTTTTCCCTTCCCAAGGACAAAACGGAACAACGAAGTCACAGGGAACACCAGTAAATAGACAATCGGCAGGTAGCCGCTGCAAAACTGAAACGACAAGTGTCAACAAAACAGCAGGACGAGGGAGGGCGAACGAGGCGTTCGCCCGGAAGAGCTGCTTCGCAAGGCAGGTTTCCATGGCTACACAGGGGTACTGGCGTAGCCCCTTCCCCACTCCGTAGGACAGGTGGAGGAAAGAGCATGACAAGACGACTGACTCTCTGGTCTTCCCTTGCATAATTTGCAGTGATCCCAAATTACGTTTCAGAAGATTTCAAAAAGTTTGCTTATAAATTTCTGTTTTCTTTTGTTATCAAACTTATTCATTGAAAAGCTTTTTGCGATATTTGAATAACCTCAATGCTTATGCCTTGCAAGATGCTGGATCCTTCTCTCTAAATCTAGGCTTATTTATTGAAATTTAGCTCTAAGGTATACACAGTGCCGTTTTAAGCGTCGAGAGGGCCTAAAGCACTTTACCCAAGGGGGCCTAATTTTAACTATTAAATAGCCCGAAATTTACTATTGTTAAAATGTTCACCCACCCATTGGCTTTTCAAAGATTTTGCTTTCGTTCACAAAGAGCAAATTGGAAAAAAATTAACTCTGTATAACTCAGTAGCACTCTGCAGTTGATTACGTGCTGCATTATATCTCAACATACTGTAAATTTGAATCTTTGAACTGGCCTTGAGAAGGGCCTATCCAGACTGAGGACCTAAAGCACGTGCTTTGAGTGCCTACTGGTTAAAACTGCCCTGGGTATACAGAATGTACAAGATAGCCCTATTGTCTTTTTATGCTTAAATCTAAGTGCTGTCTGTCGAAAAACATTGAAGTTGCGATAAGATTCAAAAGTGTAACAATATGATCTAAGTCCTGTGAGTTTGGTTTATACATGTTGTGATTTTTTTGTTAGTTTGATTAATCTTTGTAATAGGCCGGTTAGCTTGTAAAACTCAAATAATACTTTTGGACCAAGCTGGGATATGAACCCGTATCCCCTGGCTCCGGAGTCAAGTGCCTTGCCAATTAGACCATTGACCTCACATTCACACAACACAAATTCTGCCTCTTCTAAAAAGATTCAAAAGGTTCTACCGAATCACAAGCTGTCAAATATAGTCAATTTTCCAGATTCAGTCGAACAGCATTCTTAATTACACATATTGCCAACAACATGCCAGCACGTCTCTGGTTAATGTAGGGGGCTCTGTGGTGTTGGGTAGGGTGGCAATTTAACGTTCCACATGCAAGACCATGAACAGTCACTAAATATAAAGTGCTCAAGGGAACAGGTGGAATGTCACATTTTGAACACGGACAATTGTCAACAGACAAGAAATACAAGCCTAAAACACGTTCCATTAAACTTTCATCAGAACTGGCACAGAATAGTTACAAATAAGCTTCATTGTCCCGAAACACACTTCAAGACAGCACGTTCAGCTGGCCTAGACGGCAGTTGCGTCAACACAGGGAGAAAGTGGGCGCTAAGTTTATTATTATTGTAAACTCAAAAACGGTAGCTTGAAAATTAAGCAACTACGCCAAAGGACAGTCGGTCTATTGGGTTACGAAGCGAGCTCACATTCTGCAAATAAGCTGAAAGCATTCCTGCATGACCACAATCAAGATTAAAACTCTTGTTTGAAGATGCAACCCTAAGCAAGAACGAAACTGCTGCCAAAGTTAGCGCAAAAACCATCAACAACGGCAGGACGTGACGTTTCTCATTTCGTTATCAAACGCACCCAAAATCATCGTCCTTTGAAGAACACATCAAACCAAAAGCCAAAGAGGCTAGTTCGGTCAAAGTCTCTTGCTAGAAACACCGGCGAAAGAGATCATTCTTGTCTTCAAAACAGCCGCGAACACTAAAGGCCTTCGTGTTTCGAAAGGCATGTCACACAAACAGAAGACAATGTTGATCTTCTGAGAAGATTAAACAACGTTTAGAACGCATCCCATTGACTCATAACACATCTAACGACGAGCTTATCAAATCGACAATATCTCGAAGCGGAAAATCTATCCTGAACAGGCGTTACACAGGAATGATCACTCACCCTTCCGGACTGAGTTATTTGGCACCATTTTGAAGCAGCAAACCACAAGTTACAATTGAACTCCGTTTTCCATGAGAGATATTTTACGTTCTTGCCTTCACAGCTAAGCAGTAAGCTGTACAAAACGAATATCCATCGCTGTGAATCACTTTCATCATCATTTCTGTCGTCGATTTCCTGCTGCGGTGAAATCGATTTGACAGAAAAGTAATATGGCAATGAGGTTGTAAAAGAGAGTCCTTATCAAAAGGGTTCACGAAACAGATTTGCCAATGCCAAGAAATCGTTGCCAGAATCAGACCGTCAAATTTTTTCAATCAGCCAAGCCCAGAGCTTTGGAGAGCTCTGAACGTTAGAAACTGCAGTTGAAGTACGGCCAAACCTGGTGTTTTTTTATGTGGGCATCATGAGCATGGTAAGATAAAGCCTTCGTTTTATTGGTCCTGTAAAAATGGCAAAAGTGTAAAGTCTTGTTTCATGCTAGCTTGGCAGCAGTTTGCCAGCAGAGTTCATGTTCAGAGAAGCAGTTTTGATTTCAATACCTCGAATTTGCTAGGTCTATTATCTGGGGTAGCCCTATCTTACACACAGGCATAAGCAAAACTTGCTAAACGGAAATAGGTCTAGCACAGATCCAGACATCCAGTAGTTTCAACGAGACCTCAGGGGCAGTAGGACATTTAGAGGCAAGGGCGGAAAAGGGGCAAAATTCTACAAAATCCTAATCAAGGGCGGCCTGGAAGGGTGATTCGTCCACTTTTCGTGTAAGTATAATGTCTGTCTCCCAAGCAAAATAAAGTAATAGTCCCTGTTTTTAGTCCCTGTCATTATAGGTTTGTTCTTATTGGTTGTAATTTGGCTTTTGATAGTTCTGTTTCACTGATTCTTTCTTGTAGACATCACCAAGTTTTTATAGTGACCGATCGTCGATCAGAGTAACCGCGGAAGATGACGACGAATACGATAACGAATTTCTGCAGAGTGACAAGAGCTGCAGCTCCCTTGTAGATTTCGAGACAATCGTTGGTGAACTTGGAGTTGGGAAATTTCAATATAAGATGTTCATTCTTACTGGTGGTGGTTTCTTTGCAATGTGCTCTGAACTGTTTGTTTTTGTCCTGAGCAGTGGACCAGCCAAGGAACTATGGGGTACATCGGCAAGCACATTCGCTTGGTTACCATTCTTCATGGCACTTGCCAGTATCACAGGCTGTTTAATTAGCGGAAAGTGTAGTGACGAATATGGACGACGCTGGCCATTTATTGTAGGCATTGGAATCTGCACGGTATTCGGATTGGCTTCTGCTTTTGCACCTACGTTCTGGACGTTTGTGCTACTCAGGTATTTTTAATATTTATAGTAATTGATTAACTCACGAGGCAAGAATCATTTTAATCGATTCTTCATCGACGTTCCCACTGTATTTCTTGATTGAGAGAGTGCTTGAGTAATTGATTGATTGATTGATTGATTAATGGATTGATTGCTTTTGATAATGTAATCAGGGCCGCATTATTCACTAAGCACATTCAGCACATGCTTTAGGCCCTCCGTTTTGGAAAGCCCTCCAAAAGTTGTCCTAATTTTGTTTCGGTGTTTTCTTCAATCAAAACACTAATGTGTACGTTAAATTGCCACTCATTCCATCTTATGTTAGCAACCATAGTCAAAAGTAGTCAACAAACAGAAGTAACTAAGCCTATAGTTCTTCCACATAAGAGTAAACAACTTTGCCATTGACAACAAATGAGTCAACTCGACTTTCCAGGAGACGTGAGAATTGCAAATGTTATCACAACAGAGCCCGACTCTGCCAAAGTTGCCAAGATTGATAGCAACTAGTATGAGTGGTTCGTTTCTGACTTTTACTTTAGATTAAATGTCAAAAGCAGCAATGATATTTGAAGCTATTACTTTCTATCCTTGCTTTGCTTCATGCAGCGCACATGTTTCATGTACAGTCGCTCACATGAATCTCCAATCAAAAGATAACGATGTGACCTTTACACCTAGAATAATAGCTGAATCAAATGACGAATAGGTGTTGAATTTCAAAAGCCGTAAAATCAATGTAAACAAACAGTGGCGCGACTGAGATTGCTGCCGTTTCTTCAAGTTATGCAACTTTCTCAATGTGCAACCAAGAGCTGTTGGAGGGCAATTCCAGAAAATATTTCTCGGAGGATTTTCATATTTTCTGAGACGTCCTTCTGAAGAATTTGCAAACAGAAAACAGGAACATTTCCCGAAATGTTTGTCTCAGGACCCCAGAACCCATTGTGATGTCTTACAGTTAAGCAATAACCCTATCATCTTATTGAACCTGAGCTGAAATATATACAGCTATTTCGTTGTGATTTTATGCGAATTTTCTTACAAGTAGTGGATATCATCGTTTAATGTAACTATATATTTCCATTCAAACACGGCCGTTTTAAGACAGGGATGTGTAATAAAATTCAATAATGGAGCAGAAACAGTCAAATAGGTCTCATATAAATGACTGAGGTGAAATATTATGTTGAGAAATAAAAAAGGCCCCTCAGCAAAAAGTGCTTAAGGCCCCATTCAACCTTAATTCGGCCCTGAATGTAATTGATTGTTTTTTTTGTTTTGTTTTAGAGCGCTGGTGTCGCTTGGGATTGGCACGCTTTTCAGTGTTGATTTCACCCTCATGATTGAATTTCTACCAAAGGCTCATCGCGGAGCCTATATGGTTGGAATCACTTTATCTGGGACGATTGGCGTCTTGTATGTAGCTGGGATGGCTTGGATATTGCTGCCTATGGACAAATGGCGCCTCTTCATTGTCGTCTCAGCATTTCCATCATGTTTAATATTCCTACTACGACTCGCTTTCAATGTCGAATCGCCAAAATACTACTTAGTAAGTGGGCAATATGCAAAGGCCTTATCCTTATTGACCCGGATTGGTGTTGATAACGATACCAAAGATGCTTTAACTGGAAAAACTGTATTCTACAGTCCCGAGCCAAGGCGTGGTCAATTCCACAGCTTGTTCTCTTCAAGGCATGCATTGACCACAGTGCATTTAACGTTGGTTTGGATTCTTCACACAGCTGGTTATTGGGGCGTGACAATCTTTCTACCGCAATACCTGGATCAATTTGGATTAAATAGATATATGCTGACTTTTATTACAATCTGCTCCGAGATCCCTGGTCTTGCGTTAGCCATGTACCTGATTGATAATGCATACTTGGGTCGGCTTGGAACCTGGATGATATATTGTTGTGGATCTTGCCTGTCGTTGATCGGGGTCGTTCTATGTGACAGCCTCGTCTCAGTGCTCCCGTTATTTGTCTGTTTGGCATATTTCTTTATCGTACCAGTCTTTGCTATCATGCAAACGTACACACCTGAGGTCTATCCAACATGGTTGCGATCAACTGCAATGGCATACGTTAATGTAATGAACTCATTTCCTGAAATGGTCACTGCTTTTTTCGGTGCTCAACTACTTGGATATGACGACAGACGACTATATCCTTTAGTCTGGGCTGTGATATTCTTCCTTGAAGCCCTTGTGATTTTCACTATGTCCAAAGAAACTGTGAATTTAAAACTTGACAATGAAGATGATCACACTAGGAGTTTGGACGTTGCCGTTGATGCATAGAGAATTTAATATCAATGGAATTTACGATTTTTAGACTTTGATTTCATTTTGTAATTAAATGGGAATTTACACTTAATTTTGTGTATAATTATTTATTATATAAGATTTCAGCAAAATTGAACTGTCAGTGATGACCTTGCCTTTTCATTGTAAATTAAGCCAAGGAATAAATTGGTTCAGTAAACAGTTTTAAGATTAACTACAGCCCTATTGAAAGCACTATATGAGCAGAGAAAGGGCTAAACGACGACACTCCCTTCCATTGCGAATGATCGCAAATCGCGTTGGTATTCAAATATATGTTTTGACATCTAAAACCCATTATATTTTATAAATGATCACAGTAATGACGAAGGGAGGTACTTTTCTTTATAGCCCGGTGAAAATATTTTGAGAAACTCATACTGGCACTTTGTAACGTCTATTTTCCCCTGGGGACCATGACTTTCTGAAACCTTGGTATTTGTGAACCACCCTACCTTCCTTGGCTACCTGTGATGCTCTGCATGCCAATAACCAACCAAGCGAGACGTGCAATTAAGGGTTGGTGGTTCAAATTTAAACGAGACTTGGTTCCATATGGAAAGTCGCTGGAAGGCGCATCAGCTACTGCGAAAAACATACGACTCTGGGCACAGAACCAAAAGATAGATGTGTCGGAAACAATTGTTTTGCCTGTTTTCCAACCTTCTAAACGAATCGATCAAACTAGCCATATCTCTACACTAATAGAGCAATTGTCATCCATTTCATAAGCTGTATATAGAGGCAATCCGTAGAGTTAAACTGAAATAGTTTCATGCAGAGAAGACATTAAAGTAGTGGAATTACCCTCATGAATATTTCCCCTATCGGGTTATGCAATGTATCGTAGGATATCTCCATCAATCACACACAACGATCTTCTTCATGACCTGCAAAGCAGTAGCAAGAAAACAAAAATATATAATTATGGCAAAATCGCCAGGACATGCATTCTAGAAGACGCAACTCACCATTAGATTTCGGGATATAAAGTTAAGCTACACGTTCTCATCTGGAATCTTATCTTTACATAATTACAGTATATATCATTTGCATTGATTATTCTGTTGACATAGTGCTCCTCTACTTCTCCCATCTAATTAAACACAGAACATACAAAGAGTAACTGTTTCGTGAAAAAATATTCGGCTCTACTCATAATTGTCCCGCAATGAAATTTCTAAGGTCTGAAATTTGCGCGTGTTTCGCTACTATTCCTCTAGCTTCGTTAGTTTGAATAGCGTCTTCGAGGAATTTTTGCAAATCCACAAGTCCACGGGTCACGTGGCGTCTTCACAAACAAGTCAACTTGAAGTGCTTCGACCTCGCCGCAATCGAACAAGATAGAATAAATTTGAAAACCGCTTTGATTACAATCGCCAGCGAAAACTTCCCGTTAGAAGACTCAAGAAATTTTATTTGGATATATGCATGGATTGACCTTGGCTAATTAAGTTCAGGAATGTCACAAAAAATCTTCGGTATGTGCGGTCCTCGTATTTGCGCTACGATCAATAGACTAGTACAGTATACGCGAAAGAAAGCAACCAAATGGCTTTCAAAATATGCACGTATGTAAATTAAAAGAAACCTTCCTTATTTGTGTAGACTTTGAGTTACTTTATCATATTGACTTTTTATTTGCTTGTCTAAATGTAACTGAATTATCTTTAACTAGTAAGCCTCGTCTAGATGTAATGAAATAAAAGAATCGCTGGTTGAAATTCTACTGCTGTTTTTCTTGGCTTTCGAGAGGGCCTATAAGGCTATATACCTTGCTATAAGGTATCTGGCAAGGCGCCACGAGTTCCAGTTGCTTGAATGTGAACGACACTCGAAATGTTGTAAATCGACAACTGAGAAAGTCGTACGTAGATCCAATATACATCAATTCCCGGCGTAGCAAATCTTTTTCATATTCGTTAAACCTGATCATCCTTATGCCGACGTGCCCGCTTACTTCACTGATGCTTCGTTTGGAAAATTCGTTACTCCATAATATGCACTTGACCAGGTGCAGTCTCAATGCAATTTGGGATGCATGCTAGTTGACCTCTGATGACCCCAGAACGTGTCTTTGTTTGAATTGTATTCAACCTTACTCTTTTCTATGATGGTCTATTTCAAGGATTGTTCTTGGCTGTCAAAATCATTGTCGATTTCAACTCGAAAACACGTGACTGTAGTAGCTTAAATCCCAAAATGCATCATAGGACTACACTTTGGTCAACTCCTGTCTTGGAACAGATTAGCTGCTGTTTGACAGAAGATACCAATACCATCCAGGTCGCAAGCTTTCTTTGTAAGATTTTAGCTTGCCTCTACCATGTCTGTGATGTTCAGTTGATTGGTGCCTCGGGCCTCGAGGCTTATATAAAAAGTCGCACTTCAGGACATTTCAAGGCGTGGCCAAGCAATCTGAGTCTATAAACTTATATCTATAAAATGAATGCTGCGTCTTCTTGTAAGTTGCTGCTCACACCCATCCTTGTCAAATTCAGAAATTATATCTACACCGTATTATGATCATGGAGAAAATTAAATGTTTTAAAAACAAAGCAAGGAATTCTAACTTGCTTACAATTGATAAATCTCTTCTGAACAGTCTATTGGAAATATAATACCGATCAATGCTTAATCAAAAAAATAAGCATATATGGTTTAATTATTTGTGCGATAGGTTTATCTTACTGCTTTGAAATAAAATTAGAATTAATTGATTGCCTATTCTATTTATAACATTCCTTTCAGAACGCATAACTGCGTTGGGATTGATTCTCGTCGCTGCCGTCGTAAGCGGAAACGGTGAGCATGGATATCATTAGATCACCTCAGGTCTGCTTTCAATCCGACCAACTGGTCTGCTAAAGCCAAAAGCAGCGGCTCAGATCTTGCAGGGTTGAGGTTGAGTTGATCGCAAAAAGAATTTCTTGAAACTGCAACAAAACATGATCGAATTGCTTAAAGGATTATTCCCAACTTGTAAACAATAAGTGATAGCAATGACATACATTATGCAGTGTGTGAATCCACAAGATGTTGCTTAGAAAGTGTTTGATGGAATCAACTATAAATACTGCCGCTCCATTAGATTTTAAAGCAATTGATTCAGAGCCATCAGAGGGACAATTCAGTCAGTGTTTTACAGACGGCAGATAAAGAATTTTGATATCTGAGATATTTATCTGTAGCGTGTAAATCAATAACATTATAATGATTTGATGTTACATTTTGATTAATCATTGGTATTTTTGTAAATATCTCTTGATCTCTATATTTAGATTTGTAATTAAACGAATTTTGATTAGCAATGAAAGTAAAGCAGTAATCATACGCAGTTCTATAATACTGTGGGGACCAAAGCAGAGGACTGTATTAAATGGATATAAATTATACTTGGTCCAAACATGAAATGTCGTATAGCTTTAATCTGGTAGAGCCGAATCAATGAAGAGTCAAAGGGATGACACTTGTCTTCAACCTAACAAAACTTCTTCTTCAACAATAACTGAGATTGAGTCGCAACTCAATCAAACGTAACACTCACCACGGTGACAGTGTTCTTTATAATTGTTATTATTTTATTAATTCTTATTAATATATTTATTCTGTTGATGTTCTTATTAGTCAATTCTGAGCGTTGGCGTGATTTCGAGCCAAACTGGGAGTCCCTTGACCGTCGAAAGGCTCCCAGTTGGTACGACGAGGCAAAGTTTGGTATTTTCGTTCACTGGGGAGTTTATTCTGTGCCTGCGTTTGGTTCAGAGTGGTTCTGGCAGAAGTTGAGAGGCTACAACGGTAAATTTATAACCCGTATGTACAGTACATGCACTGCTGGTCGAATTGTTTTAATATGAAATTGATAAAAGAAACAGAAAGCAGGACAATTAATTTCCTTGATGTTTTCAAATGATGTTTTCGTTCTTCTTACTTTTACTAATTCAGGTACTTGTATTTCTTAGACATTTTGCAACAATTAAGATCCAGTGAAACTTTCTATAGCGGTTATCCTCTAGGATATGAGAAAAGTGAATTTTATGGACAGGTGACTTTTCTGTCCAGGTTTACAAAGTGTCACTGTTGGGTTATGAAGAGTGACCTTTATACACAGGTGGCTTCTCTATAGAGGTGGTCACTAATACAGGTTTGACAGTATTTTTCTTTTATGACAACAATTTCACACAGTTTTTTAGTTTTTTTCAACAATTCCCTTTGCACTTCCAGACGAACGATTCCCTTTTTGAATTTCCTCGTCTGAAATGATTTCAGGTGCAGAACCAGAGGCAAAGTATGTTGACTTCATGATGAACAATTATTCACCTGGTTTCATGTACACTGATTTCGCGTCAAAGTTTCGCGCCGAAGCCTTCAATCCAAACAAATGGGCAGACCTCGTCCGGAGTTCAGGAGCACGGTGAGAAAGAGGTTCATTGTATGGATGGCCAACGATCGTATGTCTTTCAATAATCTGGCTTATAGTAAACACAGAAGGTCTCTACTCGAGATCTCATGCCGTCATTACATCGATTTATTATTTATAATTATATATATATATTTCAGATATTTTGTATTTACGTCGAAACATCACGATGGCTACACGAACTGGCCGTCAAAGCAATCATGGAATTGGAATTCTGTCGACACAGGGCCTGGACGCGACATTGTCGGTAAGCAGGGTCGAATCGTAGAATTATTACAAATTAAATTATAGCTAGGAAATATTTTGATAACATAATTATATAGATCAAATTACCTTTTATTCTAGATGTTTGCCGGATATACTTTATCTGTGACGTGTAGATAATCAATATGATGTGATGCGACATTTTATTTACTAATGGTACATAAAGATCTCGTTGCATTTTATTTAGATTTTTATCTAAACGAGTTAACTGTTTATCTTACTTTAAATTTACAAGAGTTAATACTGAAATCGCCGCTTTTGATTTGATTCGAGCTACTGTTAGTTGAGATACAAGCTCAGTGCCAAATTTCTTCAAGTGTCTCATCTGGTTTCCGAAAGGAAATCGAGTTACAGGCATTATCATCATCATCATCATCATTTATTCAAGCACGATATAAGCCCTTTATGGGCTTTTTTCAATGGACAAGATATTTTTTTATTATTCTTTTTTTTTCATGGTTGCATATAATTATGTCACTTTGCGATTGAAAAGATTAGTTATCAACATTTTCTTCGTTAAATTATTTTACACTTTGGCAGAAAACAAATTATCGAAAACGCTGTTATGATCTTTTGCAAACCTTTCACTTTCGTTTCAAAAGTGGAATGCAATTCAATAAGATCCAGTGCCAAGCAAATAATATTTTACTCGTAGGTGAATTGGCAGACGCCTTTCGAAGGCATACGAAGATCAAATTCTGCCTATACTTCTCACTGTACGAATGGTTCAATCCAATTTACAAAGAGGATAGGGAGAATGATTACGAGACACAAGAATTCGTCAAGGTGAGGTTGCCCTAAACTCTTTTTCCTTTCGCTAAACTACGTCATTAGATCCAAAATGGCGCAGCCTTCATGGAAATGGCACCTGATATCGTATAATTATCTTGTTCATGCTTTCAAATATTAAAGTGCTAATCTACACAGTTACAGGAAAGATTAGAGTATATTTATCAGTTCCACATAATGGTAAGAATGTCTAATACAATTTAAATAATTCCCCTCGAATTGAGAACTACGTAAAATAAGTTTATACATATTCACAATAATTTCATACCTAATTCAGATAAACATACAATTTACCTAGCACTAATTACAAGTAATAAAAATATGGTTTATTATTCATATTCATCTGCTATCGATTACAAATATTGTTATTGCAATCAATCGCATCATATTTACTGCCACTATATACAATAGATATCTGACAACCTTGTCTACAATTTATATTTTGTCTGTATAATATTATTTACATTAAATCAATCCACTTCTATTCTTTAACTTTAATTAAAAGTAAAATAGAAGTAGAAATGATTTAGTTTGTTAAGAGAGAATGCGACTTGAAAACAGTTCCCTCAGCCAATTCATTGGAAGAGATTTTTAATTTGTAAATAGCTTAGTCAGGTTTAGTTTTAAGTATTTTAACTGTAGATTTTATAAGTAGCTATTGACATGCATAGTTTTTATTAGTTAAAGTTTATTTACTTTTAGGAAAGTTTGTCTTTATAGATTGTTGATGTAATTATTTGAAGTTATCTCTTTATTTGAAAATATATGGAAATTTGGGCTTAAAAAAAGCGTTGAATGGACTGAACTATGGCTGGACGAATCAATGAAATATTAGCCAACACGATATACTGAGATTATATTGTGGGGCTGTTATAGTCAAACATTAGCTCATACAATGATGATATTCTGAAAACTGTGTTCATATTTAATCATTCTTTTAACTGTTCACATAATAATTGTTAAAATTGCTTGCCCATGTATAGTTAAATACGAAGAAACTGCACAATGTATAATTAAATCATGCTTTATTGTGCTAAAATATAAAAGAACATGTCTTCACATTTCTGAGTGTGAATACGTTGCTTATTGCGATGATATATCGGAATATATTGCAACGTCAAACACGGACATTTTTAACCTTTGCACCAGTAAGGCAGCTTTTAAATTCATCATCATCATCATCATCATCATCATCATCATCATCAATCAATTTATTTATTTCTCGTATTCAACTGAAATACATGCATGTAACCAGTTGCCAATAAATGGCACGTTTTACAGAATGACGAGTCCTAGGATTTACAATAAAAATGATAAAAAAATAGCTTAAACAACTATATAAGATCTATTTAAAAAGGCATGCGTTAAAATAGGGTATAAAAAGGAGACAGAGATACACATTATAAAGGCCGCAGTAAAAATAGTCTTGGCCTGCCGTCGCTTTAATCAATTACTGCAGTCAGGTTGACGCCATTGACTCTCTTTTTGAAAGCTCTCTTGTACATAGGCAAGCTTGATCTCCGCGAATCGTTTTTATAAATAGTTGTATATTATAGCAGTGATAAGAGCCAGTTTTAGATAATGATTTCTTCATTTTTACCGATTATTTAGACACTCGGAATTCTGTAAAACATACCTTTAACGGTAACGATTGCTTGTTATTTTATCGACTTGCACAGTAGAATACAAGTTATTGAGACAAGTAAAATACATACTATCATGCATTACTACTAGTGTAATATAATAATGTTCGTGGCTTCAAGATAACCAGAAAGGAAGGCGAGGAGGTAAAGCGAGACAACAAATCAGACGTGTGTTCGTGACCGTAGCAAACTTGTTCTAAATTAATACGTAAAAGAGGCTAGGTTAAACATGTGCTATTATTACATAACATAATGACGTCAGACTACAGCGAAGACATAACACATACATATAATTATACATCTTTCCAGCGCAAAGTCATGCCGCAGCTTAGGGACATCGTCCAGAAATATCGTCCGCAATACATTTGGGCTGATGGAGATTGGGAAGCTGATTCTTCTTATTGGAACAGCACTGCTTTCCTAGCATGGTTATACAACGAAAGGTAAACTATTAAAATCGGTCTATTTTGCTATATACCTGTTTATTTCTGAACATATTGAACTCTTTATATTTCTTCTTTATTTCTTAACTATACAACTTACCAAGGATTAAGTGTTTCACAAAGTTCGATTATTCAAGTCTTTTCTGAATATATTATCACAGCTATTGACTTCTTTATGGTTGCCCATCATTCTACAGTGCAAAATTTAATCTTTTCTCAGTCCGCAGTATATTTTTAAATTGGGAATTCTACTTGCTTGAGCGAAATTCTGTGTGTCCGTACTGGTCAGTTTTCATTGTAACTATACGTAGCGATATAGACGGTAACCTGTGGTGTCCATTTTTTAATCATTGGTATATCCAACTGTAGTGCCTCTCTTTAATGTAACCTCACTTTCATGTATTGATATAGTCTTGATTGTCTCTGCTACGCAGAGTTGATTGCTGGTCGTCGGACCGAATAGA
>OFHS01003471.1:0-16871 GCA_900245855.1 Calvadosia cruxmelitensis | reverse complement strand
GAAGGGAGGGTCAGACAGATGGAGTGTCAGATGAAGGGAGGGTACGATGGAGGGAGACTCAGATGGATGGAGGGTCAGATAGAGGGAGGGTCAGGCGGATGGAGTGTCAAATGAAGGGAGGGTCAGACAGAGGGAGGGTCAGATGAAGGGAGAGTCAGACGGAGAGAGGGTCAGACAGAGGGATGATGTCTGACATGTCTCTTCCTTAGATTGTTGGTAGATGTCCTAAAGGTAGTTCAAAGCAGGTTCAAAGTAGCTAAAACGATTTGTAGTACATGTAACAACAGTGCTGAGATTATGAACGTTAATCTGATAAACCTAGAACAAAGCACAAATAAAGCAAATGCACTGTTGCAACAATACAGTAGACATAATTGAAACATGCTAGTTGACAAAGTGAAAAAATATTCTTAGTCGTCATACGCCTGCGGCAAACTGTCAATCAGTGAAGGATGGTGTGTGGCGCATGAAGTAGCCAGGCCAGCTGTATTGTCGGCTCATAACCATCAAAATAAGGTAATAAGAAAAGTGGAAACTTGTCGTGAAAAGAACCCATCGGCTTCAAGAGTATTTTCTAAATGCTTATAGATGGGATGACCATGATCACATATTTCTGATCTTGTAATTTTAATAGCAAACTTGTATTAACTTTTATCTTTCTTTGTTTATTTGTTGACTTTTATAAAATATCTAACTATAGCAATGTTTTTGCCCCGTATTTGTACAAGTGGTGTTTGATTTTTGTTTTTAGATATCGGCTTGTGCCTTATGGGAACCACTCTTACATTGAAGTTTACAACGAGAAGAAAGAGCTTCCACTGTGAGTGTTCATTTTCAGTTCATTTTTATCAAATTGTCTGTTTAATAGCATTGATTTCTCGGATTGTTTGTTTGAAAATGCACCAGCTGCCAACCAAAACGAAAAGCAATGTGCTGAACTTGCGCCACAACACCACGTGGTAATATCTCACATCAGTTGATATGCCACATGGATGAGTTTTAATCGATCAGGAATTCAACTGAAGCTTGTCATGCTTAAACGAAGGTTAAAGTAGTTTTGGTAAAATATCTAATTCTAAGTTTCAGGGTTTTTCCAGACGTGAGACATAGGTCTGCAGAAGACCACACATATTTATCTCCAAAATGTTTGTCTACTTGAACTATTTGGCATAGTTTAGCGATTTCTAAAGATAACCAAATTGTTTCTTTTTTTTCACCCGAGATTAGATTGTTATAAGTTGTAAGAAAACGATAACATAAATGGACAACACAGTGTTTGAGAATTAAGACAGTTCTCCAGATCTTGCTAATGCCATAGTGAACACTTTTAAAATGTGCCCACCATAAGTGTGGCTGTTGTAAGACCGCGATTGAAACCAAGTGACAACCGCCGCGTTGTACAAGAGATCTAATTCTTCCTGTTATGAACACGACTATATATACTACAGAAAACGAGGCTCCATCCACAGGACGTGTTCATAACAGGAAGAATTAGATCTCTTGTAAGACCGCGATTGAAACCAAGTGACAACCGCCGCGTTGTACAAGAGATCTAATTCTTCCTGTTATGAACACGACTATACATACTACAGAAAACGAGGCTCCATCCACAGGAGGCAGATTTACATTAAGACAATAACGCTTACAGCTGTAGAGTCTTCAAAGTTGTTGACACCATTGTTGGCATTGTAGACCTATAAAATACAAGCTGTAAGTTGCTTCCAATTGCGTTATTTCAGTTATGGCTCCGGTGGCTTTCGTTTTTTCTGGGACACAAAGTAAGTTGTAGGGACCGTCTGCTACCATATATAATCATACAATCATTGTGCATCATCTATTATATTAATGTTTATAAGACAATCTGTTATGACACCTGGAGTATAATTGCCTGTGTATTGGGCGGACCGATTTAAACTCACTTAATGGATGGACAGGTGCGATAGCCAGAGTATAATGTTTCAGCATAACACTCAACGACCGAAGGAGTAAAACAAGCAAAGAAAAGAAAAATTCTATTGTAGCAAGATGAGTGGTCGATTTCTTGTTAATTAAGTACATATTAACTCATGTCCTGCTATTGACGTATATACACGTTTTTGAAACAAGTCAAAAGTAGCAACATATAACCAATCAGAAAGTTAGTCCCTAGCAATTAGCCAATGAGCTATCGATAAAGCGACTCCAAGTCTTCATTTAACTAGTTTTGTAAGCAGGACAAGGGTTAAAGAATAACAAGGTGTGTCCTGGTTATAAGATACATAATATCAAGCTCTCCGGCTGACTCTCTCTCTCTCTCTGGCTAGGTTCAGGCAGACATGATAATTGTATAGCATAAATGGAAATGAGAATAATAGAAATGAATATAGGAGGCCAAGTGATGCGGGAAAGAGGTTATGGTAGTTATGTATGCTACACTATAAAATGTCGCCTTTCACCGATTTATTATGTCGCTTCTCTCACCGATTGTCGTTGCTGTTGTTGTTGACTCTGAAAACAGTTTATATCCAACGTAATCCCATCCGACAATTAATTTACGATTTATAATCAATTTTAATAATGTAATATTGTTAATTGGATATGTGCACATGCGTCAAAACGTCATTGATGTTACAAAATCTAAATATGTACAATACTCCAGGCACGTCCGTAAATTCAAATTCACACCCAAAACAGGCTGCATTTTGCCATGGTAAACGAAAGCTCAATAGAAACTCAGTCAATTCTAGCTTCCAACTTTTACATGGTGAGGAACCCGTAGTTGATTACATAGCTGGAAGTGTCAGCAATTAGCAAACGTCGTTTGTAGTCAATCATCTCAGGCTGATTGTAGGGTTTTTGTGAAGAGTTCTTCCCTTGTTACAAGAATTTGTCAATTTTATTTCCTTAGATTTGATCAAGCTATGATGGCATTTCTCGACTGCTTACAGCAGGTATTATGAGTTGGAATTAAACACTTTTGTAATACTTAGCTTCTCATGATATTTGCTTTCCAACTACTGTGTTTTTATTTGTCCAGTGGAAGATGTGAGCCGGAAGCAAACCATTGTTGGCTGCACTAACCAATGTTTGATAGGCTACCGTAACTCTATAAAAAGTGTAAGAGATGAAAATGGAGGCTTTCGCATTCCATAACATATATTAGCTAGACATGTTGCTGGTCCATGACAGGAAGAGATAGCAGAGTTCCAAGGAGTACACATGGTCGTTGGTGCCAGAGCTCTATGTCGTGAGACACAGCGTATAATACAAGACAGACGGGGTTGTTGACACGACGAAGTACCGACAGGAAAGAGAATGATTACAAGATGACACGACTACATATTCATACGATCACGTGACTATACAATAATGATATTGAACCTACACTACGACCACGCGTCAGCCATTACAAAAGCAATCCCCGTAATAGCAATCAAGTTGCTGTTTAAGTTTGGCATTATGTTATTTTAGCCAGCACTCAAGTTCTGCTGAACAGATGGATGGAATTAGCTTATATATCTTGGCCCATGGTTGGATTTTTGTCAGCCTGAATGTGATTCAAGATACTCTGTTGATATTTTGACCTTTATCCTTGTTAACTTTCACAGTTCAAAGAAGAAGTAGAACGAGGGGACTCTGGGTTTTACCTACCATATCGGTAAGAGGAATTGTTACGTGATTGCTGGTATAAGTATTTCAAAGCATACACAGATGACAATTTTCCTCCCATTTTATTTTGTTATTTCTGTGATTCGAGGAAATTTGATGTACAATGCTGTAGGAGGGTTGAATTGAATTGAATATACAGTCAAACCTATATTAGCGGCCACCTCTATAGGGCAGCCACCTGTGTATATATGCCACTCTTCATATCCCTAAAATGACACTTTCAACCTGGACAAAAAGGCCACCTGTCTATAAAGGTCATTTTCCTCAGGTCCTAAAGGTGACCACTATTGACAGGTTTCACTATACATACATAAATGCTTGTTTGCAAATGGTTATGTCAATGTGCACACGATTTGAGTTTGTTTCTGAACATAGTAATAGTCCTAGGATCAAATGTGGTTTCGTTAGCTTTGCAGTTAACGGGTCGACATTGTCGATTGATAATTAATTGTGTTTAACAGATACAATTTTGTTTTTACAGAATGGAAAAAGGGAAAATTTATGACTCCACTGGCACTGGGTCGTTTTCTATCAAGTGAGTTGATTGTTTAGTTTTCTAACCCTCTTTTAATCTGTTTAACATGAGTAATGTATCAAAATATATTCAACTTACTGAGATTGCACTTGTTTGCAAAACCTGGGGTGATTTTACCATAAACAAAGATTTACCTTTCTCTAAGAAAGTTATGACTAATTTATATGCCCTAGATCACCGACATTTATGCGTAGTTAGCCTAGTGTTGTGTGATAAGTGGTTTGGGTTTCAAATTACTTTTGTTTGTTATGACTGCAAATATTAGCTTTAGATTTACAGTGTAATGTCTGTTATATATTATAGTTAACCGTCCAGGGAACCAATATTTTTTTTACAAAGGTGGTCTTTTAAAACATGTAGTCATTACGACCAGTTTGACAGTAGTCTGCAAGTTACTGAAACTGAATATTCGCTGATTAACGGTTTATTGGGTAATCACTGAAGGTATACCGTTAAATTCCCACTGTACTGTCTAATAGCCAAACGTGAGCTCACAGTTTCAAACTAGCCAAAGAAGTATCTTCAAGTTCTTGATGAATTGAAATATTCTTGAGTTTCCTTCATGACGAGCAAATGTCAATTACCTTGACCCGGTTGTTTTTATAGGATTCAGTTCAATTCAGAGGAACATTGGACGAAGGCTCTGAAATTCATGCTGACCAATTTGAAATGGGGATTGGCTTGGGTCTCCTCACAATTTGCGGACAAATAGAATGGAATATAATTGAATCGAAGCAGCCAAATAAAATGGTCATCACAGCTTTTGACGATTATTCCTTTGCGTGCAAGACAAATGTATAAAATGGTTACGTTTTATGGAATATTGTTTTATCATAATCATGCTATCATGGCCGAGATTATATAAGACAACTAATTATGCTGTCTAATTTTTGTATGTCTATATGTATGTTCCTCTCTCTCTCGAGTCAGGTGGCCACATGTTGGCTGCTGTGGTCAACAATGTGTGCTTCCACCCTTCCCGATCTTGGGCGGCTAAAGCTGCCCTCGACAGATTCAGCCCCGTCCACTCCTCTAAGTCTTTCGACCAGGTTCTGGTTGATCTTATGTATGTTTATTTGTCAAAAATCTTTACTGGCAAATAAAGGAGAAATAAATTAATAAATTCCACTTACATAAAGCCAAAATACAAATTCTAATTAAAGAAGACAAGATTATATATAAGTTATTAGTCTACAAGACATTGGGACCTAAGGTCTGTCAGATCTAAACTGTGTTCGAGTTGATGTTGCCGTCACGTAGTGGATTCCGCCAAGGAATAACTCTGTTGACAAATTGATGCTTAAAAGAAGTTAATTTACAAAGAGATTATGACTTTAACTTCATCGAGTATCCACACATTGAATACTTATTTATATCATGTGTACAAAAGGAATCAATTTTGAAGTCTACTAAATTATGTTTAAGTCTTCCGAACACGGAAGCAGCAAATAAGCTGGCGAACAACAGACATGATTGGATGTCACGTGTTCAACAATGTTGCTAACGGTATAATTTACTAGTTAAGTTTGTCAGTTTGTATGTTTGCAAATTTGTAATAGTTGACAGTGAAACCTGTCTATAACGGTCACCTCTGGGGTCTAAGAAAAATGACCTTTATAGACAGGTGGCCTTTCCGTCCTGGTTGATTTCTATAGGAAGTGTCATTTTGGGGTTATGAAGAGTGGCTTTATACACAGGTGACTGCTCAAAGTGGTGGCCGCTAAATGCTAATACAAGTTTGATTGTACGCGCCAGTGGCGCCACTACCCTTATGCCATGGCGGGGCAAGCGTTAAGTTGAGAAGTCAAATTGTAGGTAATTCGATACAACGTGCACAAATCATGAGACTCTAGATCGAGTGCTTGCATTTGCATGGTTACTTTTGTAAGCTTGTTTGTTTTTGGCTACTGTACGCAATGAAGAGTCAAGCAATAGCTGTAAGATATATGATATGATATGATATGATATGATATGATATATTAGTCAAATATTGCAATAAAATAACAATGTTTGACAGGCAAGCACAGGTAAATAATTTACACTATACGTGCGGCCTAATAAATTTTACAAAATTGCTTAAGATCAGTCGAGTCAACAGCATGCTTGAACTGACTAATTGATGTGAGATGTTTCCTGAAGGCTAGCAGAAATCCCAAAGGTAAATACTGAAAGATGCAAAAATTCATTTATCGCAGTTTTGAAATTTCTATTTCTCAAACAAAGTTCGGTGTAACCCCATTTATATCTACTCGGTTACATTAAAACTTCTTAAAATTTCTTCAGTTTGAGAATCAGGCTCTGTCAGAATCAACTATTTGTATCCTCTTACTATCATAACCTACTTATAAAATATTATCGCGATTTGTTGCTGGAAAACCATAGTGATATTAACGAGGTTGCATTGTGCATTTTAATTACAGATTAAAGTTCGATATTTGGTCCGTCTGAGTCTACATTGAGATTCCAAGCGGAAGAAGGCACTTTGTCAAACCCTGGAGACTCTAAATAGAACAATTCATAAAGGGCAGACATAATTATGACAATTTGCACAATATCGCTTCATGGCTAATATAAATTGCCTTCTGTGATAATTTGGTTTTATTTATGCGGCAAATATCTCACGTTAACATGTGAAGAAATATTGCGTTTTTGACTCCAATTTCAATTTTCATATTATCAGTACAGTGAAACCTGTCTATAACGGTCTAGGAAAAATGACCTTTATAGACAGGTGGCCTCTCCGTCACAGGTGGCTGCTCTATAGAGGCGGCCGCTAATACAGGTTTGACTGTATAACGGCGCAAGCGTATCAAACAAATTTTACAAATGTGGTCTGCGGATTTGATTGTTCTTCATCATCCCATTCAATCGCTTACTCCTGGAGTTTACCAAACCGCATGCTAATTAATCCGCCAAGTACAGTGCTATTGCATTTCAGTATAGAAATGAGTTGACCTCTGCCATGGGTAAAAACATCTTTATTTGGAAGGCAATCAGCGATACTCTTATCAATGATGGTCAATTTCAAGGATTGTTTTGACTGTCATTATTGTTGATTTAAGCTCAAAATCATGTGCCTGAAAACAATCAATCGATGAAATCTTTATTTAAGGAGAGTAAAAACCTGTTAGGTCTAAAGACTTTCTTCCACAGGGCTTCCACATTTAAGAACAGTACAACATGCATGGAATATGTAAAGTTTAAACCTATAATTTCAATAGACTTAAAATTTATACAGTCAAACCTGTATTAGCGGCCACCTCTATAGAGCAACCACCTGTGTATAAAGGCCACTCTCCTTAACCATAAAACGACACTTTCTTTAGAAATCAACCTGTACAAAAAGGCCACCTGTCTATAAAGGTCATTTTCGTTAGGTCCCAAAGGTGACCGTTATAGACAGGTTTCACTGTACTGGCAAATTAAAACTGTGTTCAGTGATGATTTCAGATTTAGCTGATGGTATACAGTACTGCTATAAATTACTACAGCGTAATAGAATCCCTTTATGTGAAATACTGTTGTCGATATGCCTGCTTAATAAAAAGTTACAAGTGAATTACAACATGGGACGTTTTATGGTACAGTGAAACCTGTCTATACCGGTCACCTCTTGGACCTAAGAAAAATGACCTTTATAGAAAGGTGGCCTTTCTGTCCAGGTTGATTTCTATAGAAAGTGTCATTTTGGGGTTATGAAGAGTGGCCTTTATACACAGGTGGTTGCTAATACAGGTTTGACTATAGGCTGTTCCACAGTTGCATCCCGACACGTGTTAAGCCTGGTTTCCATTTGAATCGGGAGCGCCGCAACGCATTGCACCGTTGGTGCGCTCTCGAAAATTCAACATGTTGGAAAATCGTCTGCTCCTTCCGATTCACTCCCGATGCATGGTTTCCATTTCACCATAAGAAGTCTACAAAAATCGGCAGGTGCTCCTGATTCAAATGGAAACCAGGCTTTAGCAAAGAGCTTCCTCAATTATCAGTCTAGTACAATTTCAAGAGAATTTCAACAAATCAAGAGAAGAAGCCGTCACGCAAAGACCAACAAAATTATTAATCTTTTTACTTTTATCAGATACACGGAGAGAAAAGAACTAAACTTGCACTGGCTGCTACAAATAATATGTTGTTGTAAAGCACTTTCAACATCATTTTGAAACTCCTACTTCCAATATGTTAACTGTACATTGCCCTAGCTTCGACTTCTTCCTTGTGGTACTTGCTGGTCATATGCGCTTTGTAAGGTAACGGACCATTCAACTGCTTGTCGCAAATTTCACAGTAAAATTGATTCTCTGCTTGTGCGGCAGTGACTTTTGGCGTTCCGTAACCTGAAAGGAACAATCACTAAACGTCAAGGAGAAGCCAGACGGAATGACATGTAATGTTGCTTTTGACATCATGGATGACTTATAACGTCACTCTAATGACATTGAAAATGCAATAGATGCAGTAGATATAAACACTAAAAGTGTCTCAAATTGTTTCTGCATGCTTTCTTTTAGCTTGAAATCCGCCATGCGCAGTCCCATTGCATGTCGGTATATAAGTGAGTTGACCTCTGCCAAAGGTGAAGACGTCAGAAAATTGCTTTGTTTGAAACGTACTCTTTCCAATGGTAGTCAATTTCAGGGATTTTTCTTAGCTGTCAAAATTGTAGATTTCAGCTCAAAAACACGTGCCTAAAAACATTTGTATCCCGTCATGCATTGGGACTGCGCTTGGTCCATTATCCACATGCAAGGAAACGTGAGATTAGGGTTAGCAGATAGCGTCTGAATGGCATAGTTTATGATAATTAATAATGCTAATCAAATCACTTACTTGGCATGTAAGGTTTGAACGTTGGCTTGTGATCAGCAGGGACTCCAAAAACGTTATCGCCACCATTCGTTGCTTCTGAATTTTCTACAAGTTTGTCAGATTCTGATGAGGCTTTTTGTAGCCATGGTAATCCAACAACTTTATTTTCGATCACCTGGAAGGAATTAACATAGAGTCATCAGTCGACACGTCAGACCTCTCAAATATTACAAATACAGTCAAACTTGTATTAGCGGCTACCTCTTTAGAGCAACCACCTGTGTATAAAGGCCACTCTTCATAACTCCCAAATGACACTTTCTATAGAAATCAGCCTGTACAGAAAGGCCACCGGTCTATAAAGGTCATTCTTTTCAGGTCCCAAAGGTGACCGACAGGTTTCACTGCATTGCATAATAAAACATTGTCAGATCATCGACACTGGTCTGCCATCAGCCAAGAGCACTCCCAATGAATTTCAGAAGCAAGCGAGTGAACCTCTGACGTATGCAAGATAGTTGATGACATTCAACAATATTCCTTTCTATACAGGTTAATTGCAACTTTTCAATTGACAGAAGCTCTGCTCTATTCAAACTGCTGTCCATCTCGCCACAAGCTGGATGCCAAGATAAAAGACTCTAAGGGAACATGTCAAATCCGCAATTTTGCTGCCGAAACTTATAAGCAGTAATATATAACATCCTCACTAATGTTACCTCAGCTCATGTCCAAGCAAGTGTAAGGCTTAAATATTCATCTAAATATTTAACTTTAGTCATTGACGACAACTTACTTTCGAGGATGCCAACATAATTATTATAAATTTTCAGCACACTAATTGAGGACATGTCGCAGCATTAGCCAGAAGTCCAAAAAGCATCAGCCTGGCTCCTTCAATTGCCGATCAAAACATTAGCAACTAAGCACACTACGTGGCATGGCGCTTGTTAGCTAGATTGGGAAGAATGCTGTATGTGGCATGGATGCCAAGGTCAGTCACGACTTTGATCTCAAAATCTAAAACTTATTATCGATTAACAAAATCAGTTTAAATTCAATGTATCTCAGAAGGCAACTTTCTAATATCCAGCATCGCGGAAATGTTTAGATATTTGACTGTTCAGCCACAAAATGTTAAAGATATTGAACTCCAGTACAAATTTATCATTCTTTTCAATCTGACAGGTTTCTAGCATGAATGGAATTTCTGTCTGGCTGTTGTAATTGGTTTGTCTTTATTTGCTTGTACAGTGCCAGTATGTAAAGTTTTACTTTTACGTGGGGAACGCTAAATTTCTGCTCCTACAATTGAGCGGATTTTTCTCTATGGTGACTTAACTTACACCCACTAATTCAATTAATTGGCAATATTTTGCGGACTTTGTTAAAAAAATTTAAATGCGCAGTGCGGAATTTGGGAACTGGCTTCGTGCGGGCCCTAATTTTCATGCTGAGCACAGTGAAACCTGCCTATAATAGTCACCTTTGGGACCTGAGAAAATGACCTTTATAGACAGGTGGCCTTTCTGTCCACGTTGTCTTAGAACTATAGAAAGTTTCATTTTGGGGTTATGAATAGTGGCCTTTATACACAGGTGGCTGCTCTATAGAGGTGGCCGGTAATACAGGTTTGACTGTAGCTACCGCTACGGTAGTCGGTAGGCATAGGTCTACCTTCATGTACGAAGCAGGTACAAATCCCACAGATCCATTATCGTGTCTCGCTTCTAGCCAGTGCTCGTTCTGTGGATGCTCACGGATGAACCACAGGCGGTCGGTTTGCTTGAAAGACAGCTCGTCGAAGCCACCAGGTCGTGCAGGGTTAGCTGTGTAGCTGTACTTGGCGAATAGTTCCTTCTCTTCTTGCTTGGAATTTGACGATGGCTTTGGAGCTGGTTGAATGTTGGACGGTGGAGGAATTGAAGTCTTGTTAGCAGAGTTAGACTCTTTCTTGACGCCGTTAGCAGTGGACGGTTCGACTCCGTTTGCTCGGACTCCAGGTCGTCTGCAGGGTTCGAAGCTTTTTAGGGCGAATATTCCCCGTCCAAGACGATTCAGTGAGTCTGAATTTGATACACTCATAGCAAGAAGTAATAAAAGGAAACAAAGACGGATAAAATCTACTTAAAGTAGCAAAATCTTAGAGATTTCTACTGCTCCACAAAGTCACAACATGCACTTTGCGAAATTTATACTCAAAGGATAAGTTAGATCAATCAAACCGGAAATCAGCGGCAGCCTCTTAAGTTAGCCTCTTTGTTGAAATAGAGGCAGCATTATTTGGGCAGCTGTATGTGCCCAAATAGTCATCACTTCCGCTATTTCTGAGAGTGCGCAATGACGATGCAATCATGACAAGCTTTCGCGCTTTCTCAAAGGAGTGGCGTAGAGAAGCGTAAAGCACAAAATATCACATTTTGAAGGGCAAGGAGCCTTCAGAGAATGCGATTACCGAATTGAAGGATACCCCTACAGTATAGATTCAACTTAGGATACTTAATTTGTGTTCATGCAACTTCTGTGTTGCAAAAATGAAGGTATGTTGATCCTCTCTTCTTGTCTTTTTTATCATTTTGTTTAGGCTCGTAATGAAAACTGCGCTGTATGCTGACAAGTGTTACTTAATTCAGTCATTTAGAGAATGCAACTTCTGTGATTGCAAGCATTTGACATGCACTTGTACCGACTTTTCCTTGTTCCTTCAGTGTTTGGCGGTTTGCGCTCCATCTTAAATAACTAGGACCGAGGCCTAGGCCTACCAATTGCCAGAAGCCCAGAACTCTAATTCTGTTTGGGCCTAATATCCTGTATGTGCAGCTATCTGTCGTGACTTTAGTTCCATGATGCTCTATTTTGTTATTGTTTTGATTGTTTGTGGTAGCTGATCTGCCTGCAGAGCTTTGTTTGCGTTCTCGTGTGAAAATTATTGGCACACGCCAAACTCACGCTGAAGATCACGCTAGCCAAACTATGCAACAACAGAGGGCCCATATTTTCATAATAAAACCTGCGGAGACAGTCAGTGTTTGTTCTCTATGCCATTATCAAAAGTTTTTATACGAGCAAGCGGGCACAATAAAAGCTGAATCGGCCTATACAGTATACAAATTGTTTGGATAGATCAAAAGCTAGAAATTATAAGTAAATAATTAGTAAGGAATTAATTATATATAACGACAATAAATAGATGGACAAATTGGCTTGGACAATTATTTCTGATATTTTTGCAAAAATCTGCTTTAAGTTCTTGTGCTTAATGGAATGCGATGAAGGATGAGAATAACGTGTTGGCGTTGACAGTGAAGGTGTCACATTTGGTGTTATTACTGTATAATTATTATTGTTTGATATTGGTCAGGTTCAGTTGACAACGCCAGCACGCCACATTCAGTTTCATCAAATTGCAGTTCGTAGTACAGTTGAATTTTCGCTTAACCCTTGTCCTACTCATAAAACTAGCTAAATGAAGACTTGAAGTCGCTGTATCGATTGCTGATTGGTTGATCGCTAGGGACTAACTATGTGATTGGTTATATGTTGCTACTTTTGAAATGTTTCGAAAACGTGTATACACGTCAATAGCAGGACAAGGGTTAATCGGACCAACCATTTATTTGGACCAACTAATGTGATTGCCAACAACGGAATCAAATCGCGTAAAATTCAACCAAAATAATATACCAATTATTTGCACAATAATATCCACTTCAATCGGATTACATTTGAATATCTCTGTAAGTATACAACTGTTGATTTGAAATACCTTAAAGTGCTAAAACCGCTAATCACCAGACAGAATTTGCAAGTCTGACCGCAGGAATTTGTGAGTAGGGAGTCTGGAGGTTCGATTAGACGACAACTCATTATTTGATTTTACATTAGCCTTTTGAATCTTTGCATCTTCTCCGTTCAGTAAATCGCTTTTAGAAATGGAGCAGCAGAAAAAGACAATAGGGCTCTTTTTGCGTGACTTGGAGTAAAATTTCCTCAACAGTAATGTTATTTAATTATCGTAACAAGCATTTGAATGAAAACCTTTGATTGAGAAACCGTGATTTTACATTTAGCAAAATTTCTGAACAGTTTTGCCAAAATTCTAATCACAACTTAGAAATACTTCAGGTTTCATTATCATCATCATTATCATCATTATATTTACCTATGGGGTACGTTTCACACGTTGGAATAATTCTGATTCGAACAGTATTATGTGTGATTGTTGACACATTCCTTTCCACTATGACATGACGAAAGGACCTCACAGTGAAGGAGAAACTTGGATTACCTCTATAATGAAGCTAGGGTTCTATCCAAAAGCAGTTATTGCTTGTGATATATTCTGTATTCACTTTCAAATTAAAAAAAATTATGGACACCATCCTTTGCAGTTTATTTTTCACTCTTTTGCATTGTTTGTGTTTAGGAAAACGAAAAACACATCACGTGGGGCTGCTCCGATGACCTGGAGTCCCGCTTTCACAAAACATTATATTGTGGAGAGGAAGAAAACTGCTTCTACTCAACTCCATCCGCTGCATTGACAGGTCAGTGACCTCAGCCCTTAGCATCTTGCAGAGATTATCCAAAGCATTGTGTTTACTGTTTGTTGTGTTGTGGATTATTTCTTCTGTGCCTCTTAAGAGGGAAAGTAAATTGTTTGTGCATATCGCTAATTCCTAGAAGCTCTATTTATTTTATGGTCTCCTCCAATTTCTGTTGTTGCATGCTTGAAATGCAAGTAGCTCACTGATATACAATGTTGACTGTTGCATCGGTCTGCAGATGCGGCTGTCTCAATCTACCTCGACGCTGCTCCATCACCAAAACGACGCCTTTCCCCAAGATATGCCAGCTCTATTGCCAAGTACGTACTCCGACTTACCAGCAACCATTGCGTGTTTCTACAGGAATAAATTCAGTGTATTTTGTGTGTTGAGCATGCTAGATGCTCTTGTGTTTCTTAGCTAGACCGATTGTGTAGTCTCAGAGGTCTTTGAACTATGTGGATTTGATTTGTAACCTTTTATTGTCTAGGAAAATGCCATTGTCCCCTTGCACCATTGTGATGGGTATCATGTACCTAGAACGCCTGCGAAACAACAACAGCTCATACCTCCAACACGCCTCCTCCTCTGATTTATTCGTTGTATCAATGGTAAGACGACCGTTCGCTGCCTGGAGTCTTTACTGCTTGTTGTTACGTTGGGTAACTTTTCTAACAACCTGACTGTTCCCTCCTAGCTCATTGCCTCAAAGTACTTGGTTGACGAGGGAGAAAGTGACGAAATATTCAACGACGAATGGGCCGCTGCTGGTACGTAGCCTTGGCTGTGTCTGACCTAGTGCTAATTAGCAATGAGTGTAATATTGCAGCTAATGACAGATAAGAAGCAAGTTAACTGTATGTAAGAATGGAGTCTACAGGCCTGCTTGTTTTTTATTTGTAAGAAAACTAAGCGTCAGCTAACAAAAACCAAATAGGGTAATAGTTTTTTTCTCAATTGGAGGTTTGAATGCTTGATTCCTTTCTTTGATAGGTGGACTGGCCGTCAGCACCATCAACAAACTGGAGATTGAACTTCTGTGTGCATTGGTAAATGGAAAGTCAACCAGTGTCATTTTTGGACTGTTGGACTGACAAATTTGTCTAACATTTAACCATACTTGTCTTACTTTCCAGCACTGGGAGCTGTACGTGGCACCCCATGAATTCTTGGCATTTTGCAATTCTATAGAAACAAGGTACACTTGAAGTTGTTTGCACCATTGATTGTTACTTTAGCGTGCGTTGTTGATTATGTCATGGAATTCGTTATCATGCTGTTGTATTATAGGATTGCACTGCATCACGGAACACAACGAGGCTGGTTTTCATACACCGACATCACACACTGCCTTGACACCCTCCATCTCCACGCTGCGTTCCTCTCCGTCATTGAAAACACTTTAAAGGTAAAATTGCATCACTCTGGTCCGTGCTGGTCATAGATAATTTGACACATCTATTTTCCGTATACCGAAGCAGTAATTCTATTGTGTCGTTGTAATTTAATGTGGAGGATTCCCCTAACTGCTTGTTGTTTTGTTTACAGTTCAAGTTTGGCTAACTCTTTATTTTTTATCAGGTTGTTGCTGGCTGTGCTCTTGCGTATGGCATTTCTGTTGCTTTGGTCGCTGGGACTGCTGGGGTTGTTGGAAATGCTTCACATAGCGATGTTGCTAGAATGGATATTTGCCCGGGATCTGGAATCGATCCTTACAGTTGTCGTTTGCAGACTAGGGAACGACAGATGTGCATTCGTTCGCCTGACTGCAACACATCAGAACCTCTTGACTCACGCCACAATTGCTGTATGCCTCATCTGCAATCGATTTCTACGCGCCAACCACTGCAAGAAATGCCATTCATCATTGCGTCTCCTATCAAACCAACAACACAGAACCCACCTCACAAAGACATCTCTAGCGGGAAGGAAAAAGATTTGCGTATTCCTGATTCACAATTTCCCCGCTCCTTCGAACCACATTCGCTGAGCAATAAGAGCAAAACTGGACATTATGGCCTGAATTTGAAACAACATCCATTGGTGTTTGACGAGACATTCTTACCAAGATTCGAGACACGTTTTGAGGCTTCTCAACACATTTCGTGGTTTGCTGCTGCTGTTGCATTCTAGTTTACACTTAAGTTTGAACATGCTGTTCATTGATGCAGTAATATTTATCCTTGCGTGGATTGTATAAATTAGTCCTGGCATTTGTACTAACAAATTGTTACGCTACTGGTTTTGTAGTTGCTGTTTTATACCGATATTAAACTTGTTGCATTTTATGCCGATCTGTTTTGTTTGTGTTGACAGACCCTACAGAGCGGCGTCAATTACAGGAGACAAGGGCTTGCATGGCCTGTTTTAAAACAATACGTTTCTATTTGATTTAAAGTGGCGTGATGACCTCCTGTTGATGGGACATACAGTGAAACATGTCCAGGTTGATTTCTATAGAAAGTATCATTTCGGGGTTATGAAGAGTGACCTTTATACGCAGGTGGCTGCTTTATAGAGGTGGCCGCTAATACAGGTTTGATTGTACCAGCAGTCTAGGAGAGCAAGTCTAAATGGTGCTCATCAAATGAAAAATAATAACCTTGAATAAAGGCGCGTTTACACCGGCACAACATTTCGGCTGAAAATGTGTCGTGGTGACACTTTTGACGTCACACTTGAATTTCGAGCCGGTGTAAATGGACTGTCGGGGAGTTGAAGGTGTGATCCCGACGACGTACGGCATGGTTGAAGAAAGGCATCCGTGCTGCATTGCATCCCGAAATTTCGGCCGAAAATCTATTGTTCAAAGTGTTATTATCATTGACACGTGAAATATGGATGAAATTGGATTCAAAACATCACTTTGCGCTTGCTCTCTGCTTCTAAATGACGCTGTAGATAATTCTAAACAAAGTATCTGGATTAAATTGTAATGTCCTGTTGCTGCCACTGTGAGCTGTTGTCAGACTGATCCAATTTTATACTATTCCATGCCCAGTGCATTGCAAGGTAATGGTGATTTGGGTCCAGTTCTGTTGAAGCAGAGATAATGGCATCGGGAGCAAATATTTAGCTTCCTCGAATATTTCCGATAATTTAATATAAAGAACTCTGAGCTAGAAGCAAACTCTACCGTGAAAAGCTCGACACACACACACACACTTTCTCACTCTAAAATGTGAGGTCCCAGAATAGACTGCATGCTGATGACATCACCTTGAAAATGCTAATAAAAACGGCTTTTTGACTCACGGTTACTATGGTAACGTGACGTCTATGCTATGAGAGGGGGAAAACGGAGTGTTTTTTTTTTTTTTTTTATTAACAAG
>OFHS01003469.1:0-10734 GCA_900245855.1 Calvadosia cruxmelitensis | reverse complement strand
TTTGGATGTAATAAATGTTTTTCTTGGGACTGGGTGCAACACAACAGCCTCGTCTTCGCATGTGATAGGCGTGTAATCCTCGACGACTGACGACGGACGTTTAAATGAAGATACAAATACATTCATCTTCCGATTGACTTCACTCTCTGGCTCCTCGCCTCGAAGTAGTTTCTCAAATGCTACATTCCATAGCGATGCAGTAGGAGCCTCGTCTTCAACTACTTCGTCCACTCTTGTGTCTTCGATGCGAACGGCATTATGGTCTCGGAGCCTCTTTGTGATGCGAGGTTGCGTTTCCGGTGGCTGTTCTTCCACAGCAGCGACATGGATTTCCTGGACAGCAAATTCAGGAGCGATATACTCTGTAGCTTTGGATGTAATAAATGTTTTTCTTGGGACTGGGTGCAACACAACAGCCTCGTCTTCGCATGTGATAAGCGTGTAATCCTCGACGACTGACGACGGACGTTTAAATGAAGATACAAATACATTCATCTTCCGATTGACTTCACTCTCTGGCTCCTCGCCTCGAAGTAGTTTTTCAAATGCTACATTCCATAGCGATGCAGTAGGAGCCTCGTCTTCAACTACTTCGTCCACTCTTGTGTCTTCGATGCGAACGGCATTATGGTCTCGGAGCCTCTTTGTGATGCGAGGTTGCGTTTCCGGTGGCTGTTCTTCCACAGCAGCCACGTGGATTTCCTGGACAGCAAATTCAGGAGCGATAGTTTGCGATGTCTTGTGTGCTTTTCTTGGGCCGGGGTAGGACTCCACAACATCGTCTTCGATTTCTATCGGATTGCAGCTATTGTGTACTGACGAGCGTTGAAATGCGGAAACGAATGCGTTCATCTTGCGATTTTTCTCACTTTCGCTGTCCTCGTTCCGCTCCAACTTCTCAAACAGCCTGTGCCACGTGACAGCCGGAATACCCTCGTGGTAGCTATGGCTACGATCGCCAGCCTCCTGCCATTCGTCGTCATCGACAACAGCTAAGGATATCTGAACGGAGCCTCGTTTGCTCCGTCTCGCTTTCACTTGTGGCTTGATGTTGAGTTCAAGTGACGCGGGCATATCGACACATGCCAACATGGATGGCTCTACGTCCTCGTGCATATCAGGTAAGCTCACTCCTTTATTGAATGTCGGCCGGCCACCAGTACTCAAGATCTCTTCGTCTGGATTAGCGTACACGCATGTTGTCTCCTTGGCCTCAAGCTCTAGCACTTCGTCTGCAAACGCAACCAACTGGCCTTCCTCGGCAAGCGCTCCATGACGGTCGTATCGATGCAACATAACAGTCATTGCATCCACGTCGAAAGAGTTCTGTCCTGATCGCACAATGACGCATTCTTCTGGCGAGTCAGGTTCTTCCACAACAAACTTTTCCTTTTGCGAACCAAGCGAAGTCATTGGAATCTTTATCGACACTCTATCGTGATTGTACGATTCGTAATCTTCGCCAACCTGACATTGTCCGATTTCAACAGGTTCCAAACAGCTACAGTATCCTTCATCAGAACGAGAATCTATTTCCGAGATTGAGTATGTTCGCTCCACGTGGTCGTCCACGTGTTCTTCGGGCAGTGACACAACGTCAAATGAATCAGAGGAGGCGCTCGTCCGCTGGAAATAGGCAACGAAATGATTCATTTTTCTGTTTGCTTCACTAGCGGACTCTTCGCCTCGATACAGCTTCTCCAGCACATCAGTCAGATCTGACGTTTGGTTGTTTTTCGCAGCAATCAGACTATTGATAGGAATATCCTCAGTTACGATCTTTTCTGGCGAGGGTTCCTGAGATGAACGCGAGATCGTGGCTTTCTTGTCATCAAAGTTGTCACACGGCTCTGAATAGTTGACCACTTCGATCGATGAGATCAACATACGTTCGCAATCACTGCCATTGACATTTGCTATGACTTCTCTAGATCTCGGCTGCGCTGGAGGCAGTTCACAATGTTCATCGACCCGTTCAGCGTCCAACGACTCGAATACACTCCTCTCGCGTGATCGAAATTGAAAGTCAGTTAAGAAAATGCGCATCTTACGATTCTCTTCCGGTCCAGTGTCTTCGTTTCGATCGAGTCTCTCAAAAACACTGTCGATGTCTTCACAAGGGGAGTTGTCCATGTCATGGTCAATTGATAGCAATTCAATAGTATCATCCACGCGCTCATCGACACTTCGAGCGCTGACTGGGATAGAATAACATGGCCTCGTTTCGACGAATTCCAACTGGTCATTGCCGCAAGACACTTCAATGCCTGAAAGAGGCTCCGTTGCTATCGCATCACTGCGATTACTTTCACTAGCTTTCCCAGGGGCTTTGTGTACGCGGAGAGTGCTGACATCTTCCTCGCAATTGTGTCTTGTTTCGACTATTACCAGCTCTCTGGTCGGCTCTCCGTCATGTAGTAGTTTTGCGAATGCCACAAGTTGTTTATCTTCAGCTAGAGTACCGTGTTTATCGTGGAAGTCTAGCATGACAGTGACGTTGGCAAACAACGGATCAGACATCACCACGTTCACAGCATTTTCCAATTCTTCGACGGGTATCTCATGTGCAGGCCTTGGCTTGTATGATGTGACTCTAATCTCAGTTTCTTCCTCAGACGATACATAATCAATCGGACAACATTCGACAGCTTCACAATTTATTTCAGTCATCTGGTTTTCATTGTAAGCTTGCTTCGACGACGTTGAAGTGCTACCGATCGTGTGACGCTTTTTCCACCGCACTGGCTCGTCTGTCATTTCTGCACTGCTCAAGGATAGCTGCTCACCCCTGGTACGATGCAGGGTGGTCGACATGTCTGTCAGTTCCTCTACTTCGATAGCAGCGTCAACTTCGTCGAATACGCGACTGTCGCCTGGTTCGAGTGAAGTAGGTGTCAAACAATCAGACAAGACCTCTCGTTCGTAGTCGACAGGAGCATCAGGATCGACGCAAATATGCTGCTGAACAGGAACCACCATCACAGGGTCTTGTTTCACTCCATTGACATCCAGCGACCCCCCTGGCGCTATAGAAAACGTTACGACAGTCGTGGGGAGCTTTGGACTGAGAGGCTTCCTGTCATTGCAAGAGTAGTCACGTGTCCTACGACCGGCGAGCGATGATGTCCCAGCCTCTACAACGCGATGGTGAGCGTGTTGCGTGCGAGAGAGATCGATTGTTGTTGTAATATCCGTTGACAATAATACATCCACAGACTTTCCATCGCCGTTGTATTCTGTAAAGAATTCCACGCTATTGTCTATTTCATTGGCATTGTTCAACACAGTAGACACGGCGGGGATATGCTGATCGCGAGAACCGAAGACACGTCCATCTACATTGCCATCGTCAAGTGCCACTTCGCTGCTTACTGTTCCAGAATTGTTCTCAACTGTGACAACCTCTTCACAGATAGTGACGTCATGGCGTTCGTGCTCCACCTGCACTGCATTGTGGGTGCCGACGCTTCTGCCGTCACAAAATTTCAAGGTCAATTCCACAGTAGGCGAAGCGGACATAAGTTGTTCTGCTTCGTCTCCCTCTGCGGTTTCAACATGGTTAGAAATCCCGTTAGATACGACCCAGCTTGGTGATAAACTGTCTTCCCTCGAAGGTATCTCCACGTGGTACGTCGGTTGAGCCGTCTCATGGCGAATCATGATGGGACTGGCGTGAGAGCGGTCGTTTAAACCATCAGCAGTTGCCATGGTAGCACAATCCGATGTTTGCGTTGCAGTTTGAATTGAAACAGTACGATCCACGGTCACTCCGTTCGTTCTACAACTCGTTTGTTTGGCACTGTAAGCAATATCCAACTGTACGCTACCGTCGTGGTTTGGGCTTGACACCAGGCAATAGTCAGTGTCATCGACGTCATATGGCGCTGCAGGGTTCACTTGACATTCAGCAAATTGTTGTCCCTGCAGTTGTATACGATGCGGCCATTCATTGTACTGTCTTCCGTCTGGCAGGGTGCCGTTGGCTGCTGTTCTAATGTTCCACTCAGCGGTGGGTGCATCTGCTTCAAAGACGCCTGCACCGCGATACAAAACCGTCTTTGATCGACTCTCTTCGTTTTCAAAAAACAATACAGTGCTCACATTGCCATTGACTTCACTGTGTTGATTAGGCGAGACAGGTGAAGTCACGTGCTGTTCGATTGTTGTCAATTCGCCGCGAGTATCGAGCAAAGAAGTGCAGACTTCAGTCTCGTCCTGATGCAGCCTCTTCCTGACACGCTGATGCCTTGAATGGTGTCCCGACGGGCTTTGCGCTTCGACCATCCGTTGGATACTTGACAACTCGTTGTTTCGTTTTCTCTTGCTGCTCTTTCTATTTTCTTTGACAACATTGATCAAATTGAGAACCATTTCAGCCGTTGTCTTGGAGTCTTCTTTGCTCTCAGTCATCAACTGTAAACAGCGCAGGGCAAGTTCTTCTTCTTCGCGTTCACTGGAGCGCCTTTTTGGCGTTGTAAAAAGTCCTTCTTCGTTCTCTCTAACAACTTGCAATTCCGTTGATGATAAATGATCTTCTCTTGTCATTGAGCTCTCGTGGGTGTTGCCTGACTTCCCCTCTAGCTTGAACTCTACAGTATATGCCTGTTCATCAGCAATTTCAAATTCGATTTCCGTCTTGATGTCGTCACCATAGATCTCGTACTTGTACTCTTGTCGAGAGCTACTCGCTACACTTGCATTGGATGCGAGACTGTCCCGTCTCGTTTGTGAGCGCAAAAGCTCCATTTGTGAAGTTGGAAGGTGTCTGCTCGTTGTGTCACTGGACAATGTCTTTCTCAGCCAACGCAGGATATGTTCCTTTGCGCTTCGGCTGTTCCAATGTTGATCCGACATAACGTGGAACGATGGTTTAGTACTTTCGCCAAACTTCATACTCCTGAAAAGAGACAAGCTCCCACCAAACGAGCCAGATCCAATGGCGGGTTTTGGCTTTTTTACGTGCTGAGCAACTTGTTCTAGTGAGACGCGTTCTCTAATTAGGCGATGCTGAAATGACGCTTCCAAGTAATGTCCTGTCTCTTGTGGTTTGAGTTTCATCGACAACGGACACCGGCAATACAGCTGATCGCAATCGTAATACGGTGGCACTTGAATATAACTCAGGTAGTGAAGACCCTCTGATAGATAAGCCAATTGTCCCATCACTGCACCCTTCGAATCGTAGCGACGAGAAATCTCAACTCTCGCGTCCGCCAACGCCTCGTCGCAACGGCCAGCGGCATCACTCCAAGGGTCACGCGCGGCAATCACGTGATATAAGTCATCCATACAATCGTCACCAGCCTCTTGAAGTTCCACTGATAGATGCTTGGAAGCATGCTCAATATCATCGAGTGGTCTCCATATGTCATGAGCAACTCTCAACGGCGCAGAAGGATCTGAGACGGCAGTGCGTTCTACTTCATAGCACTCGGTGTGGTCTTCGAGCGTCCTGATGCTCGATCGACGGCGAAATGTGCGTCGCAGGACAGGGCGTGGCCTTAGAGGTGGCCGTGTCGACTCGTCGATGAACGTAAGCAGAGTAACATCGCTTCTGAGTAGAAATAAGTCCCCTTGCGTCACATTCGGAGCGATCACTGTCAACAACTCATCCAGGCGCTCTGCTCGGTCGTGGCTCAATAACTCAAAGCCACTTGGACTAAGAAAGTCCGCTTCGGAGTCTGGATTTTCAACCTCCACGGATTCCATGATGACATAGCTGAAAAGAATTAAAAATAAATAGCATAAACCCTATTGTGAATGGGACCCATATATTTATTGGGAAGAGCAACTGATTATTACGTTCGTTGTTTTATTTTAATATATATTTGTAATCACGGGAGCCTGGAGCTCAAGACCTAGAGACAATACATGAAATATGTATTAAATACAGAATTAAATGTGACTAAGCGAGAACTCGTTGCTTTTATCGTGCGTCCCGTTACGTTTCTGTTTAACAACATTTTCATACAAGCCCAAAGTAGTGAATTCACATAATACAAAGCAGATTGTTGCATTAAAGAGCCAATCACAGCCCCGTAGCAGCTATCTTAAATCTGTCACTACAAGAAAGAAAGAAATCTAGCTAACGTCGCTAATAAGACTATTCAGACATCGAAAATACCATTCAAGACTTCTTAGCTGATGAATATGCACGTGGAAAAATGCTACGTCTTGCAATATAGTTTTTAAAAGCAGCCATAGTAGGATAGGCAAGCTTATTGATTGTCAAACAATATTTTTAACAAGATTGTCATCAACACCTGAAGATTTGTGCATCAATATCGAACGATTCCAACTCTATGTATTTTAAAATCAGAGGCATCAACATGCCCACAATGCACTTGGATCTTCTAAAATGAAACATTGCGAAGAAGGTGTATTCCTTAATAAACATGAATGGCCTCAATCGACAGGTGGTCAATAAGCACTACCTGTGTTAAGTGACCACCTGTGCTAAGAGACTGCCTCTACATGGTCATTTAGCAGCTAGAATAATTATCGTACAAAATTTATATTCTCAGCTAATAGAACATTTCCATCTAATCAATTATTAGCATTGTGATCAATTGTCAAGTAATAGTTTCTAGTCGCATTAAGTGACCACTTTTTGCATCATCGAAAGAACTTCATCATCAATCATTCAATCTTACCCTTCTGTTGCAGTCATTTTGGAAACCGTTCAGCGCTTTTCGTTCTTGGCTCTTGACAATTGTCTAAAATGAAAACGATCAGTTCTAAGAGAGCATGTATACATGACACGACTAAAACAGATTCTGGCATAATTAAGTAAACTGTCGACCTGCTGGTCCACAGACAATTCCGCAATATTGGTGTGTGTGTGTCAATTTATTTCACTTCGTAATCAAAATGAGCGGTGTAAGCTCGTTTACATTGAGACGAAGGTCTAGTTGATATTATAGAATACAGTGTAAGATTTATGAGAATGATAAGGTAAGGTATGGTGAGGTAAGCATAGCCGTTTCACTTAGGATGCCACAAATTAAACTCCTAAACCAGGTAGAAAGAAAACAAAAATCGACCCACAGGAACAGGGGTGGCACCTTAATCTTCAAAGCGGTGCGGGTCATTGTATCACAGTTGATTGCTTGACACCGTTCATAGAACAAATCTACTGCGCCATGTTATTTCTTTAATTAGTATCTTCAGGTTAGACACTGGAAAAAATCACTTTTAAGAATACTGTCCGTGAACTTGTAAAATACGTAAAACTAATAAATGTACCTAAGTCATAGGCATCAAGAAACGCGCGTTCATATACTATTTGTAAATTGTAACAGAGCATGTACATTCTAACTGTTATCTTTGTATGCATCGCTTATATGTCTGAAATATACTCCTATCAATCAATCAATCAATCAATCAATCAATCAATCAATCAATTAATCAATCAATCAATCAATCAATCACAGGAACAAGGCGTGTAAAACAAGTTAAGCAAAAGAATCCAGTAGCCAAACCATAGTCCATGGAGACAGTCTATTTCTATGGAGTATGGCCAGACGAATGAAGCTTACAAAGCGGGTGGTAACGATATAGGCATATCGCGGTAGACTGGTGATTGGTGTCCAGACTACTACACATCTCTACATTTAAGCGCACTTCAATAAAGTTTCTCGCAGCTATTACAAAAGCCAACTTTTTAAGTAACTAGTTTCCGCTAAGCCCTGATAGTCAGCCAGAGAAAAACATAGGAAATAATTAACATTTCGTTGCAAATGGAGCTTCTAAACTACTCGCGTCGCACAATTCTTGCGAACACACAGTAGCAAATGAATATTCCACATCGATGTTGCTGCTCAATAGGGGCTATGCACTAATAGATAGATAAGAGCTTTATTTTTGACATATAAACAAATTAATACATGCTGAATAAGACGATTACTAGCAGCACATTTACAACATTTAAGCATATTATGATCTGTTTAGCACTTGTTTCTTGATGTCTGATTCAAGCAAAGTTATTTATCTTCAAGTAATTTACGTACCATGCATTTGAAATCTTTTTTATCTAAGGTTTGATGCCAGCCGATGCAGTGCTCGTGTTCAAAAATGGCCTCCCTGGTATTCCTCTAGCAGTTCCTGAATTCTGTGCATCGTCTAAAATAACGTACATTTGTTTTGTTTTCTCTTTTGATTGACAAACGAAAGAGATCAGGGGCGGCGCCAGGGTGTGGACTGGGGGGACGCGTCCACCCAATTCAAGTTTAGGTCAAGTATTCAATTCCTCTTTAATCTGTCAAGAAACTCGCCATAGGGGACGAGGATTTTGGAGGTGTCGTAATTACACCTAGTAAGCTATAGTTTAGTATATTGAAGGAGACGTGAGAAAAGCAATAATGTTTGAAAATGTCATCCAGATAAAAGAAATTTGCAAAATTGTGAGGGATATTGTTAAAAATTTTCGGGGCTTTGCCCGGAAGCGCTGCACGGGACCCGCTTAGCAGTGCAAAAGCGACCACTCAGCTGTACTTCCAATCAACTTTGATCATTGCTGAAAAGGGATTCTCCAAAACTTGGCTTTGTCCCCTCCAGATATTTTAGGCTGGCGCCGCCACTGAAAGAGATCAACCTGTCCTTAGCGAACTATGATGCGGCAGGGCTTGTCATTGTCATCGCACCATTGCTGGTGCCAGGAGCGAGAATTCTTAAAGGCCAGTAAGCCCCTCTAACACCGCAAGCATGGTACATATGATTTGTACCTGGATTCCCTAGTGACGGAATAATTTATCCCAACAGGGGGCTGTCACTCTCTTAAGTCCTCTGGCTCTACACCATACCCAAGAATGAGATGTCGACTGAAGACTATTATGTTCGATTTTCATAATGACACTTAGCGCATACAGTATCATCAATTGAATACACACGAAGACATGGTTATCAAAAAGGGGAAATCAGCCATTCGCAGAGTTTAGTCAATATAGCCTCGTCAAAGTTTTCAATGAAATAAAACATTTGGATGATTCATATTGCCCAACATTTCTTGGTTACATACAGCCGTAAATGACCATCTTCTCTGGAGGGACTGGAGCCATCATTTTTCCAGTGGTCTTGCAATACTTATTGTGCTACGAGATCACAGTTGATTGATTCTCGTGGCCGGCGGTCCGCGGAAATAAATGTGTAGCCTACGTGTGCACTAGGTTACTGATTATGCTACACTATGCGTCTGTACGTCTCCAATACTCTCACATCTTGGAAGAAGATGACATAGATTTCCGCTGTATGTTAGTTAGCCCTCTACAAGTCGGTATGAGCCTACAGTATGAGGTACAAATTCTGACCAGTTCAGTTGAAAGAGCTCCTACGGTCCATTGTCGTAACTTTGGCACTCGCACTAAACCTTTCTATTTCAGACCCAACAATTACACACCACGGACACAACTTTTGGAATGTGCTCCCGTTTAACCTCTCCCATTTATCATTTCAGACAGAAATTTAAAAGGATGAGAGTTAAATTTTAGCCAGGTAAGTTAAGTGCTAGTTGAAATCCCATTGATGTGTTTTCGGAAGATGCGGTCAAACCTGTTTCCAGTTAGCACTGTCCAGTAGGTACCACAAAGAAACCAATGAAAAGTGGTCTCTAAACACAGGTAGTCGCTCAAACCAGATTTGACTGTAAACGTTTGCACTTGAAGTGATCCCTTGAAATTGGTCTCTTAACACGGATGGTCGCTTAAGAAAAAGTAGACTGTACAGTAGTTGTTTCTAAAACACAGGTGATTGATTAATGCATGTAAATTGCACTGTTTGAGATTCCAAGGGATGATTTCAGCGTGCTCTTTCAACATAGGTGGTCGCCTAAGACAGGCAGTCTTTCAGTCAGGTTGGGTAGTAAGCCTACATCAACTGAAATGTGTTCTGCAAGTGTTAGGCTGGCTAAGATTTGCAAGGAATACGATTACAGTACAAGCAACGTTGGCTACCAATATAAACAACTGTGAGCATCATTTTAAGAAAACCTTTATCCATGCCGCATCTGCACCACTTTTTTAAGCATAAATCTAAATGTTACTTGTAATCCCGATCAAGAATGGCATACAGTGAAACCTTTCTATAACGGTCACCTTTGGGACCTGAGAAAAATATCCTTTATAGACAGGTGGCCTTTCTGTCCAGGTTGATTTCTATAGGAAGTGTCCGTTTGAGGCTATGAAAAGTGGCCTTTATACACAGGTGGCTGCTCTATAGAGGTGGCCACTAATACAGGTTTGACTGTACCTTCAAGGTGTTTGTATGCTTTTGTGATGCACCGCATAACAATAAATAAAGGCTTTACAGCTTTAGGTACTTCTGGTCATGCATGGAACAATCATGATGTTGACTCATATATACCATGAATGGACCACAATAAAGCAATGGACAGGATTACAGGATCAGCTCTTCAGCCTTGAACTTTGCTCCAAAAACACAGCCAGCTTTCAAATAAAGGCATTGATGGACATATATTCAAATATGAAAGTCCAGTAAAAATTATCCTGACTGATAGTCAATTGGACTCTAAGCTTAATCAATCGTTGACAACTATTCATTTTAAGCCAATTGCCATAGTTACAGTATTAGCAATTTATTCCTATGTGTGTGTGTGTGTGTGTGTGTGTGTACAATTTATTTGGTTTCGTATATGAAATGAGCAATCATGCTCGTTTACATCAAAACGAAATAACCTATGACCTCTAATACCATCTGTAATAATAATAATAATAATAATAA
>OFHS01003468.1:0-16877 GCA_900245855.1 Calvadosia cruxmelitensis | reverse complement strand
ATTTGTAGAAAATCCTAGTGGCAAGTTACATTATTTTGATTTTCGGGCCACAGTCAACCAAAATGCTAGATCCGCCCCTGCTAGGCGCAAACGAAATCAGCCAAGGCGACACTTCACAGCTTCCTCCAGTGCCTAAGCACAAACTGCACAATAACAACAAACTCTTTCCGTCCGATCAACATTTCTAAGCCATCATGATCTTCAAAATCAACCAACTAAACTGAGAACAGCGAACAATTCCCGAACCATGATCGAACCACGGTGCATCGACCACAATATGAGGTTCAATCGTGCAACACAATGATAGACAATTACTACGCCTGCGCAATTATCAGACAATGTAACCACATTCAAATTTATGATAAAGTAAGTCTAGTATAAAACAAAAACTTAGCACAGTTGCGTAAGCACAGTTCAGTGCAAATCTACTTCACCATGACGTCATCAATGAATAACATGTGACACACTAGTGTGTGATTCCCACGATCACAGTGGGGGCCGACCAATTTTCCCACGGTCTGAAGATGAAGATGAAGATGAAGAAAAAATGAGAAAAATTTTCCCCTCCACAACATTGACCCACGGGTTACCATGGTAACCGTGAGTCAAAAATGACTTTGCTGTGACCCATTTGCTGCCGCTATGCTCATGACTTCTTATACATCTCTTGTGTTGATGTTAGACCATATCGCATGACAAACCGTGCAATAACTGTTTGTTGATGTAATGCTGTCCTTTATTGATTACTTTGGCGAATTTAGAACAGAAGTTTGTTAAACTGCAAATGTGAAAACACATGCTTATATAGCTTTTGCTATCTGAGCAGAGAGATTCACTGCAATGCCATGAATTCTTGATCAATGATGAAGGAAACCGTGTTTGCTATGGTCACTGCTTTATAAGCTGTTGATTGTCGTTCTATGTTACAGAAGCAACAGATATTATGGTCACTTTTGATAACAGATTTGCCTCTCATATGATTATGTATATTTCAAGGTCCCTTGTTTGTTACATAATATAAGTTCTCATCTGCTGTGATGCTTTGCTGTTTATAAAGTACCCTTCTGGACTTTGGTTATGTGCAGTTCCTTTTAGCATAGGGCACAAATTGTGGTGAGATTATTTGACGCTTTCCTGTTTTCAGCGAGTACAACCAAGACATGAGCAAGAAAACTCCATTGTGGCTCTTCCTTGATGAAATTCAGGTATAATATTTGTGGTGGTTGTGTAGTTCCTGTTGTCGTCCCACGTATTGGTTGTCATGTTTCCGGTTGTCTTCTTATGTTGTAATCACTTAGTGTTAATGATGTCATGCTGTTATGTCGTAACCTAAAGTCACTGTATTCTGTAGCGTGATTTAGTTCTCGTGTCCTCGTCACGAGATGTTGATAGTTGGAAAGCTAGTCGTGGTTATTGTCTCTGGGCGTACCACAACAATATTTTTATGTAATTCCAGATGAAATTAAAGTGTACAAATTTTCAATTGGTGTTGGTCAAACCGTTCTGGCTGTTAATGAACGTAAAATCGCAATGAAAATTCCTGAAGTCTAGTCTCAAAGAATCACTTGGAAATCGAACGAGAAACTGACAGAAGGTCAAGCTACCAAATACCATCCCCGGACCAACAGCAATTATTTCTGTAAACCAACAGCTCATGATTTGTCTGAAAATTCCATCAAAAACATCAACTGCTATCAGGTGTTCACTTTTCATGATTCAAACTGCCGCCACGATGCTCTGTAAACATTCTATTATTCCTATACGAAAACACGCATTTGATTTCAACATTACTATCGCAACGCTCTGCCTTTGTGAATCTTAATGACTTGCAATTTTGTTGATCGTAGGTCAGTCCCAATTCATACTTGGATACAGCTCTTTTCAGCTAGGGCATTGGTTAAAGCTGTAATGTACAATTTTGGAAAATGCTTTGAATATGCCATCGTAGCTAGAGTGCAAATGATTTTTCGTCAAGTAATGCCATTACCTGTGATACCACATATTACAGAGGTTGAATCCGAAATACGTTGGGACTACGATTAATCCTTGTCGGGCTCAAAAAACTAGTTCAATGAAGACTTGAAGTCACTGTATTGATTGCTGATTGATTGATCGCTAGAGACTAACTATCTAATTGGTTGTATGGTGCTACTTTTGACTTGTTTCGAAAACGTGCATACATGTCAATAGCAAGCCACGGGTTAATATATTAGGTGGATTTGACTGTGTATCTGATTACGAGTTAATGGTCACAGGACAATATCCCATTTTGGATGAACTCCTTTTTGATGTTACTAGACACGTTGCTTTTTAGCTGTCAGAGAACATGCCATGAACAATGGGATCACCGTGACAGGTGTTTTGACATTGCTATTCCAGATTTTAGATCAGGTTTGCAGAACGACAAATGTACATGTCTTAATAGGACAGCACAATGAAGAATTAGTTACATTGATGCGATGCAAGGATGTGTTCTCAGAGCGACGCATACAGTCTTGATTATCAAAAGTTGGATAACAGCTCTTCTTAAAATGCTTCATTTTAAAAATTTGTATCAAGAGTCCATCAGATCTCAGAGAAAAACCAATAACAGGTACAGTGAAACCTGTCTATGATGGTCACGCTTACGACTTGGGGAAACTGACTTTTATATACAGGTGGCCTTTCTGTCCAGGTTGATTTCCATAGAAAGTGTCATTGTGAGGTTATGAAGAATGGCGTTTTTACACAGGCGACTGCTCTAGAGAGGTGGCCACTAATACAGGTTTGACTCTACACCTTACTGTTGCTTGTTATAGGATCCAATGAATCTTGGCGCTGTTTTGCGATCTGCTGCTTACTTTGGGACTGATAAAGTTGTTACCACAAAGAAAAACTGGTTAGTCTAGAAATGAACATTTTTTCAAATTTGAATATTTCCACTGATTTGTTCTTTTTTTATTTCTGCAATTCTTCTATATTTGATGAGGAACGTTGTCTATAGGAAACTGGTTGTGTATCGGGTAGAGATGTTGTTCAGTTGAATTTGAAGGTTTTTATTATTCAGCTCATGATTTGACCCTGGACCTTTCACATGTCTTGAATCTTATCAGTAGTAAATCGTCCGCAACCTTAGACTGCAACAAATTACAAAGAGATGATCCTTGTTCGAATAGATTCAAATCATCCTGGTTTCAACAACACCCCTAATTGAGACCTTTCAAAAGACACGCTGTCATTGGAATGTGTTACGTATTTCTCTGCAGATTGCCTGACACTGTGTTTCAATTTCTGCTGTATTCAAATTCAACGGTCGTCATCCCAGTTAGTTTAGCATTACCAACAAAAATGTGTTTCTTATTCTGCAGATCGCCTAACATAATGCAACTTCTTGTGCTATGACATGCTTTAGGCAATGTTAACAGACAAATAGAATGACAGAAATCTCCATCCATCCACTCGGCATTGCAGAAAAGGTGCCCTCAGCCACTTCGGGTTGCACGGCCCTGTAAGTAGTACTCCTTTTGAGAGGGGCACGAGCTACAATCAGCTCCATTTAAGCTGATTATCGGAGTGTTAGGTCCATTGAACCCTGCTTTAGGTCTATAAGGCGTAAGGGTGGTCTGGCGGGCAACTGCTGGCCTCAGAGATGATAGAAATCTGCAATTTATTTACCTGATGTTAGGCCTACCCTATATAAGCCAATGTTATAAGCCAGCTCCCACTTTCCCTTCTACACCTGCATTTTTAGCACATTTAATGCACTCTAAAGCAGCACTCATGTGTGTGCTGAGGTGTCACTTTAAGACAACCAGTTTAGTCTAAAAATTTGTTTATCCATGGCAATGTACCGTAGGCCTACATGTTTTGCCAACATGTTTAGATTCTTATTCTACTTTCATACTTGTAAAAATGTTATCTTTTATTAAACTGTACTTCTGTTTTCCTTTATTTTTCTATCATTCATTTCCCCTAGCTGCCGGCTTAGCCCTGCTGTAAGCAAAGCCAGTGCAGGAGCATTAGAATGGATTCCTATCTATGATGCGGATCTGACTAAACTTTTTGAGGTATGCTGGGAATCACCACTCTCTTTGCAGTAAAGATGCTGTTCGATTCAGTGTTGCCGCCAGGAATATTTTGTGAGGTTCACGGGTTACTTTATGGGGAAAAGATTTGCAGGGTTTGTAGGGTTGATGCGAGGAATTCCATGCGCGGTGGCGGGGTTCCCGCAAAAATTTGATTAATATTAGAGTGGTATAAAACTGTCTGAAAAGCCCTTTAACATCTATGACTAGCGGCTACGCCGCCAGGGCCAATAGCAGGACTCAGCATAATGCATCTCAGTCTATCAGGTTGAGGGTGAATAAGATGGACGAATGATAACGCACCTATACGGCGGGCTTCGCCCGCTTTTTCTCTCTCTCTATTTTGCCTCGTAGCATGTAATGTCCACTACACAGTATTGTATTTATAATGAAGTTGTCCTAAAGGAAACTACTCAGAAATGAAGCAATGACATCATGGGGGCAATTTGACACATACCCCAAGGCTACAAGATCTACAAAGTAAGCATGTACTCCACCGTTAGGAGGCTCGCTGTTTGACTTGCGGACGAAAAAACTGTGTAATTCAGCCATGCTCCGTGTTTTCGTATGAACAAATTGGTTTTCGCAAAAGACGTCATCAGTTTACAAGTCCGCGGTCTCTTTTCGTTGTGTTTTGCACAGCTTTTCAACACTGATTTGCCTGCGCCCAAACGTCTTGGCGTCAAAACGATCAGGCGCCAAAATGTCTGCGCCGAAACGTGACGTACCGGAAGCCAGGGTCACATCTTTCGGTCTCGCAGCTTGATCACGTGAGAACAAAACCATTGTTCCATGCACGCAGCAATAATAAATGGCGAAGAAACACAGCAAAATAGCGAAGCTGCGATGAAGCGTTGAATTTTAAAAGCGAAAAGCTACGCCGTTGTCCAGAAGGAGAGCATGCGATTACTCCCATTCAGAGGAGACGGCCTTCCTGTAGCGACTTTTGTAAAAGGGAAGTGTGGAATAGTAACGATCTTGGCGGAGAAGAGCTCAACGGAGGACACGTTTCGAGGGCACTTACAGACCCACAGACAGACAGACCGACAGACAGACAACATAGCGCGTTTAGTATTATGGGATGCAGCACAAAATTTTGGCAGACGGCGTGCAACAAGTCACGTAATACTATTTTTTATTATCTGATTTTTATTCCTTTCTGTTTTTGGACTTTGTTTTTTCCTGGCATTTTTCAGGAACAAATACGCATGCATGCAAATCTGAGCACGATGTTTGTTTTATGTGTCTTCAATATTTTCTGCATATTGATTGTTATATGTATCTTCAATATGCTAGAGAAAGTATTGTTTGTGTGACCTACGTTCTGATAGTTTTCTTGTCTTGTCTGTGCATTCAGAAACAAATTCAAAATGGCTGGGAAATCATAGGAACAACTTCTCCAACATTACAGACAACAACAAATCTTGCCGCTCACTGTCATGACATCAATGGTTATTCAGTGAGCAAGCCGACTGTCCTAGTGCTAGGTAAGTGGGTCTGATATGCAATGCAGTGAATGAAGCCTGTCAATAACGGTTACCTCTGGAGCCCCTGTGGTCGTCCAAGTAGCCACCCCGTAGAATAGGATTGACTCAATTCACACAAAAAGGCTTTGCCTTGACCTTGTCACCATAGACAGTTATAGACAGTTTTAGAAGGACAACTGGAAAGTAGTGTCATACCATAGACAGTTATTACAACAGGCTGGATTTTAATATCGAGATCGTGACCTACGCAGTCTTTTCTCTCAACTTTAGGTATCTTGGCCCATCGATGGAGGCTCATTTTTACTGTTATAGCATTGTTTCTAATAGATTTTTCTGGAATGACGTACTCCCTTCCCGGACCTTTCCACGCGCAACTACGGACAAACATTCATTCAACGTTGTCCGGTTTCGTTGTCGCAGCTTGGTTGACGATTATTGTTACACTGACATTTCGCTGTCTTGTCGTCGTTTACGGGCCATGGTTGTCAAACACTGCTGCTATGGCACCTGCAGAAGTGATTCTCGCTATGCAGAAATTTTTTTATGGCAGACGAGTTTTTTATATCCTTCGTAAAGCCGTTGCGAAACGCGGAAAAATGTGGATATTGGGTTTGTGCTTGCTCGAGGGAAGGCTTCACGATTCATTCGGTGAAGAAGGATACTTACATATGTAGTCTGCACTTTGTAGGGAAGAAAGGACCAACAGAGGAACATCCTGACCCAATCCCAGCGAATTACACCGATACTCAGGTAAGCAAAATATAGAGAGCATAGTTTGTCAACCGTTTTCATAAGATGGTGCCAAAACATTGCTGATAAAGCTATCGTTGATCTCTATAGCAAGCATGCAACTATCTGCATTTCTTTTGAATGTGATTGTGTGCCAAACTATTCATTTTATGTTTTTCTGAACGGCTGAATGTTTACGTTACAAAGTGAGAGTGATTGTTTCTGGCGTTGTAAACTTGTAAGCCTAATTATGCTTTTCGTTCCCTTTCGAGGAAAGTGTACCTCCAGCAAAGAGGCATGTGGATTCTGTGATCAGCATTGACTCGAATGTGGAACATGCATTGTCGTCAGTTATTGATGCCAGTAAACAAGATCATGAATTGTCAGTTGCTGTCGACAGAGCCATCTTAATCTCGTGCGTGACTACTATGGTACAGCCAGGGACAACTACAGCGGATTCATCTGTGCAGTGTGATCTTGATGAGTTGTGGGTGCTGATGGCAGAAAGCCGCACTCTTGAAAACAAAGTAAAAGAATTGGAAAAAGAAAATTTCACCTCGAGACAAGAAGCCTGCAGCAGAAGCAATCTTAGCCGAGTGCAGAAAAGATCCACTGCTGATAAATCCAAGCCTGAAGACTTTCCTGAGATTATAGCATCTGATCCAAGAATGCTTTTTTATTGTGGGCTTACTGTTGCTCACTTTGCGGTGTTGTGGAATTGGTTGTGTCCAGCTGCCACAAAGCTGAACTATTTTGATAGATCAGCGAGTGATCTATCTCCAAGCAAGCGCAGGGGAAGAAGTAGCAAGTTGACACCTCAACTGGAACTAATTATTGCTTTGATTAGATTAAGGGTCGGCTTGCTTCACCAGGACATTGCATACCGGTTTGGTGTTAGCACCGCGATGGTGTCTAGGATAGTTAATACATGGATCCAATTCCTGTATGCAGAATTCTCTAGCATCAAGCTGTTGATGTTCCCTGACCGACAAGTGATCAGACAATTACTGCCCAAGTGCTTCAAGAACTACAAAGCTATACGTACCATTATCGACTGCACTGAAATATTTGTGGAGAACAGCAGGGACTTTGGCTAACAAGGAAATCTATACTCCCATTACAAGAGCCACAACACCTACAAAATCTTGGTTGGAATCGCTCCAAATGGAACTCTGACGTATGTCTCTGATTGTTTTGAAGGAAGCATCAGTGATGTCAAAATTTTCGTCAATCTGGTTCTCTTGACTTGCTAGAGCCCGGAGACATGGTCATGGCTGATCACGGATTTACCATCAGAGATGTGTTGTATCAAAAACAAGTAGACTTGAACATTCCGCCTTTCCTTGGTAACAGAGAACGCTTCCAACCAGAAGAAGAAGAAATTACCAAACTGAGAATACATGTTGAGAGGGTCATTGGGAGAATAAAAAAGTTTCGATTGCTGAAACGTGTAATACCAAATTCATTTGCACCTATATTTACTCAAATGGTTTATGCTGCTGCATGTTTAGTTAATTTCCAGGAACCTATTGTACAAAGTAACTCAAGTAAAATAATTATAACATGTTCATATGTGATTGTTGTTTCCCTACTTGTGTGTGGCATTACTAGTATCTTGAAGCAGTGCACATGATACCATAAGCTATGTCCTTGTACAACAGCCTTGATGTTTTAGATGGCAGCATAATTATCTCAGTGTCATTTCAAATATTTACAGTTCATGCTTGCGGATCTTCTACCAACGTAACAAACTACGAACACTAAAAATAACCACATAGACAGCTGTGAGAAAGACAACACTTTTGCAGGATTGCAATGAATAATTACCCAATTTATTGAAATTTTAATTTAGTGTAACTAAATCAAACTGACGTGTGGGTGATCTGTTTGTAGAACAGGGTTGGGCGTGCACAATAGCTGCAAATCAATAATGGCTCTTTAAAGGCATATGGGTTGCAGTCTTCGTGGGATACGCATCTCAAACAGCTCAGGAGCTAGCCACTTGCGGTGGAAGGCTACTAGTTTGGTACATTGATGTGACCAGAAGATGTCATCCTTTGCAATTCTCTCCAAGAACATTCCATGCTTGCTCCACACCACAAAGTCACACCAAGGTAGTCCAGTATTGCCAAGCTGCATCTGAACTTGGTAGTAATATGCATGTGATCTTTTTAGTTCCATAATGCCTTTTATTTTGTTGACGTGGAGGCAACATAAAACTTTGCTTTGTGGGGGCAAGTCGTTAAGGCTGTCCAGCATGGTGTTCCTTGCAAGCCAAGGGCATTTAATTTCTAACACACCATACTCTCTTCCATCGTTAACCAAAACATCTGGGCTTGCTGCAGATTCAGGCCATTTGGGATTATCCGAAAGCCCTGTTTCAATTACATTGTACAAGGGGTGGTGCTCACTGTAGCTTTCCCTCGCCACTTGCTCATTGTTGCACCCATAACTTAGGGCTGCAGTGGTAATGTTGTCTGACACCCAAAGTTTGCTCCTGAGTTATGTGCTGATTGACTCAGCAGTTTTGAGGCCAGTTATTATTTTGCATGCAGAGGCAGTCACCCTACAGCGTCATTGGAGAAACCATTCATTAGTTTCTTGCGTGGTAACTACTTTCACAGGAAATGCATGACGTGCTGGATCACTAACAGAGATATTTTCAATTAAAATGCTGCACAGAGCGGCAAGTGTGCTCTTTCTCTCCTCCGACAGTTCATAATCATTATATTTGGGCTGCAGTATTGTTTCCCACATAGTGATCTTTAAAGTGGGATCAACCGTTTGCAGTGCTTGAAGTCCATTCAGCAGCTTCATAGCTTTGGCCATAGGAACCTCAGAACAAACACATAATGGCCTCACATCATCAGGTGTATCACTAACAGTTTGTAGACGCTTTCTCGTGAATGGAGGGTAAGTTGCCACCTGCACTGGTTTTGGCTGCTTCTGCTTGGATCTTCCCACATTCCATGAGCAGCGCAAGCTTGTACAGCTAACAGGATCAAATCCATGCTTCACGGTGTAGTCTAGCAGTGCAAAAAGCAATGCAGCAATATGATTGCAGCAGCCAAGGGCGGATGCTTTGCATTTGCAGCTTGCTTCTGTAACAAATCCGGTCGCATAGGAAATTGAAATAGATGCAGTGTATGATTTCTGGGGGTTGTAAGAACTCATTACATTGCTTTTAAGCATGTACATATTGTTGCTTTTGCAGTCCATCAGGTCTTTCACGTGCCCACTTGTGAAAAAGCATTTGCCTTTGCTGAAAGGTTTGGATGTGTGGAGGTAACAAAGCCATCCTCATGTGGATCAGTGGTGTCCTTGTGAACAACTTCTGCTTGGAGGGCTTGCATGGATTCAATGATAATTATGATGATGGATGTGGCCTTCATTAAAAAATGTTGGTATCCGCTGTGATGGGAATTTCCCTATTGAGTAATTACGGTTTGCTCTGTGGAGAATCCACATGGTGATGTCCTGCAGGCTGCAGTTTTCTGCTCATACCACTTGCCATCATCAATCGCACTGTCAATAACATCATGATTTCCCAACGCAATGCAAGCTCTGACCCTTAGGAAATAGATCAACAGCTCGCTTAACGAAAAGTACACAGGGCAAAGGACATACCAGTAAGACAGAAAGCAAAGCAAGTAGCAGAATAACAAGTTATTCACAAGAGATGATGAAACAACAGCACACAAAGGATCGTCATTGATGAAACACATCGTAGCCTACTTGTCTGACCTGGCAGGCTTCTACAGACTGGAATCAGCACGCTGGATGGATTGACAAAGTGAGCTGTGCCTATATTCCATGCTCAGCCTGTTCGAATTATCAATAGGCACAGCGCAACAACGTCAGCGGGCAGCTGAGCAAGCCAGTAAGAGAGACCAGAGCAGCTACTGACACAACAAGAATGAGCGAGTTCATATGCTTACCTTTCAATGAGAATTTCCTTTTTTCTGCCTGTTTTTAATCCCCGACATTTCAACCACCGCTTTAGTTGCGTATTAGTGAGATCTTCCAAAGAAGCAGAACTCAGCGCTGCACCAGGAACATCAGTTACTACTGCAGTCAATCCTTGGTCCGCCGACATCACATGTGGTTTGTTTGTCCGTAGTTTGCTGGCGCGCCAAAATGTCACGTGATCGTGACGTCAATTTGAAACAATGCTATTATTGCATCCCCACCAGTGCTGTATAGATTACTTTTTATTTGTAACGAATTACAATTACAAGTTACAGCCGTTAAAAGTAACGGATTACAATTACAAATTATTTATAGAAAAATGTAACGGATTACAATTTACAAATTACACTGGTTTCAAAAGTAATCGTTACAAATTCCTTTTGCAAGGAAGGACATTCATATGCAACGAACCTTTAAAAAGCACATTTTGTCATGAGATTGCAGAGTATTTCTGTAATTACATGCTCAAAATCATGATTACAGCAAATTGAGGGTTTTTGTAACAAATTATTTGCCCATGTTTTGACGAATGACGATCGCGAAGAGAGCTTCGCTTTTCATTGTCCGGTTGAGCGCGGCGGTTCGCACGTGCAAATGAACTCTGTTGTTGGGGGCGGAGCAATGTCTGAGAACAAAGGGAGGTTCCTTTCGACTGCTCAGAGTATTCATTCCTGAACAGCAGCTATTCAAAACAATGTCGCGTCGCCCGAAGGCGTGCTTCAGGAATCGAGCAAACTGGCATTGCAAACAAAAAGGGCTGAAGTTATTCCACTGAAATAGGCTGCTACCAATTGAAATTCTGCTTTCCTTCTAAGAAAGATTATTTACAGAAATTACAGCTCAACACGCTTGCTGGTTGTTTTTATTGACAAAGGGCAGATGAAGCGCCAGCTGAGCAAACACTCAGACGATACTTTTGAAAAAGACCTGTGAATTGGCAAATGACATTCGGAAATATTGAATGCAGCATAACATCAATCGATGTCAATCTGTTTGACTGGGAACAGAGTGAACGCTAGCACTGTGACTGTTTCAGAACGATTTCGTTGAAGGAAGAGCAACAAAGCAAGTATGAAAAGTAATTTTCAAAATGCCCGATAAGTTATAGTAACGATTACAAATTACTGCTGAAAAATGTAACGAATTACCGTTACAAATTACTCTATCAAAAAAGTAACGGATTACAGTTAAAATTACTTTAAAAAGTAACGATTACAAGTAATCAGTTACTTGTAACGAATTACTATACAGCACTGATCCCCACTAAAGGCTACACTCCTCGTGAAGGCAATGTGTGTGTTGCATAACTTTTTAAGTACCCTTGACTGTTCTGCATATGCTCCTTCAAGATTTGCTGACAACATTTCAACAGCTGGTGACATAACAGAATGTTTTTGGAGAACCAATCCAGTCGGTGTTAATTTGAATGTGCCACAACCATCCTCAAGTCGAAGTGCAACTGCTTGGGCCACAGACGTCAGAAAACACATCACAAATTATTTTGTCAATGACCATGGTAGCGTCCCATGGCAATCTGCTCATGTCAATCAAAGATAGGAAAGTCATTTACATTGCACCTACTTATATTATATTTCATTGTTTGTTCTGAAAGAGAACAGTCTTCCAGGCTGCTGGTGTTTGTCACATAATGAGAATTCGGCGGTTGAGGATTACATGAAAATTCCAGATCAAATTGCATGCGCTAGTGCCATTTTATAAGAAGTAAATAGCCTTAAGCAACTAGCTACAGTCATAACATAATGGTATGCTCGGTCACTTGGCTGTTGTGGCAAGTTTTCTAATTCTTTATTTATCTTTGCTAGTTCCATGTCAGTTGCATCCTGCTGTTGGCTTCTTGGTTTTTCTTTTGAGGACGGGAGATGGGGGTTTCACGGGGCGAACTTGAGGAGAGGGAGGAACTTGAATCTGGGCAAGTGGAATCTCCTTTATCGTGAAAAATGCTGTCCACTGTCGGGATGTTGGTTGCAGTGCTGCAAAGGAGAAAATCTGTTGTTTATGTTTACATCAAAATGTAGAATGATGCAATTCGCCTGAAATTGTGTTCTCCACGGTTAAAAGTATCAGTATAGATAGTTCTTTACATATTATTCTACAATGCAAAAGTGCTACCGGAAACATAGTAGATTAAGGCAATTTTGCATATTCCCCAATTTATTGTATGCCTATAGAAATTGACCCAAAGTACGTACTACCTTCATATAAAATCTACTGTTCTGATTGCCCACCGCTGGAAAACTATAAACAAGGCAGCAAATACGATCACCTGTAGTTCATAGTTGCACATTAGATGGATTTCAAGTATGGCTCAGATCATCAAGAAATGTAGCATATGGAAAAATATAATTATTTCACGTGTCGTGGGCAATTTCATCACATGAGTATTCCTATGAATTCTTGATAATAATGTAAAATGAATCCTTGAGCGGGCTTAAGAAACCTGCATCCTGAAAATATCATTCTGACAAGATAAACCTCCGTTTCTTGTTGTAGTCGAGGATCCACTTCATGTTTTGCAGTATTTCCACGATGGCTCCTCACTCGTTGCTGCTCCGCTGGCACATCGACTTTCGTAGGCCCTTTTATTCATCATGAGCGTATCCTTCAAGTTCTTCCACTTCTTTTGGCACTCTTGTACTAATAAAACGTCAACAAACGATAACATAAGAGGAATGGTGGCCAGGACAGCGCAGACATCGAGAGAACTACAAGACTTGGTTGGGAATCTTTAAGCAAAACAAAACCTTTTAGTATTTACCTGTCCATTCTTCTCCAATTTCTTTTCTCATTTCTCCTGCTATGTCTGTCCGGTTGTTGTTTTTTATTCCTCTTCCATCGTTGAAGTCGGGGTAAGATTTATCGAGAAGAACAGGGCGACTTCGCACAAGCTCAATGAGTAGCTCTTGCCATTCAGTTTGATGATCCTCACGTCTAGGGACAACAACTGACTGCGATAGCATCTCGCTTTCTTCTTCCCACGTATTGTCAAGAAAATTCTAATCGAAATAACAAGCACGACCAACAGCGATCCAAAAAGGCAAGATGAAGCTGAGAACGAAAAAACATCACGATCCACGTTTGTAGTTCGCGCCAATTCTACCGTGCAAATGTTCTGTGCAATTGATTGTCAACTTATGACCAATCACCAACAGCTATGAACCCTACTCGCGTTCAACTCGCGGTGTTGAGCTGTGCATGCAGAGCGAGTGAGTTTCTAAATTTGGGCTCGCCGCGAGTAGCTCGGGTCTTTTGTTCTGCCCATCGCAGCTCGCAACTCGCCTATGTTTTAGCGATGGTGTGGCCGGGGCTTAAGGGACGACATTTCCAGGATATCCCTTTCAAGTGCTACTGAGCTAAACAGTTTGTGATTTGTGATGCACATTCCATCGGATTCTTGTTGAACAGCATCATCGAGTAACAGGTCGATGCTAAATTTGTGACAGCAAACACATTCCTGGAAAATAGGCATGCTAACACAGTTGCTGCACATGCACCAATTCAAAACTAAAACCCTGCTCAACTTTTTTGTGTCTATCCTGTAGCTTTCTGGATTGCACTGCTTGGTTCGAAGATTCAGATCCTAAATCGTTTCCACGAAGCAAAGGAACAGTGCAAACAGTCTTTCATAAACAGTCAGTGTCACGTAATTCTGGCAGGAATGGACCCAGTGACTTCCATTGTTTTTACGTTGGATGATTGTGCTCTCATTAATTGATTGCCACCTTTTCAGAGGAGTCATCGCAACTGTGCCATTGAATCCCCCAACAATGACAAAACTCTTGTTTTAGCAGTTTCTGTGCTGCGTCAATGCGATTGTCACAAAACCAGTTGTTGTGACTTAAGATATTGTTACGGGAGCTTTCAGTCGAAGCAAACCCACTAATTGAGATCTATAGATCTTGTTTCTTTTACATGGCATCACTATCGTTGTTGACTTCAATATCATCTGATAGCTTTGGCTTGCTTAACTTCCTTCTTTTTCTTTCTTAATTTGTGGGCAATCCTGGTAGTATATTTTGTCTGTTTGTCTTGTTGCATTTTTTGAGTGTTTGGACGTTTGCTTTGTTGATAAACCTTTTTTGTAGTTGAATGGTAGACTGGATGGGTTGTTCGGTCTGGCATACTGTAAGACGGCATCAGTTTTTGTTTTGAGATCCTGGAGTGTTGTTTGATGTCTGATAATTTACAATCAGATTTACCACCAGCTTTGACATTCAGAGCTCAAATGATCTCAAAAACATCAGTCGCTCCCTGGTTGAGGTTCAATGTTGCAAGAACGGCAGCAACAGCAACAGATTTGTGGTCCACGAGACTTAGGGCAACCGGACCAGATCAATTTGTTTTTGCTTTCGTTTGCATTTTGTGTAAAAGCTCTCAAACACCTCTGCAGTAATTTTGGATCAGCAAGTCGCTCGAACAGTTATGTCGCAATATATATGCTCTGAAAGCTTCAGATGAAGGGTCTTCACCCAGCCACACAGACCTGTTGCAGCTGCATCTCGTGGCTTCATCAATTGAACAATTGTCATAAAATGTATTTCCGTCATGCCAATTGTAATGATCTAGAATAGCCAGGATTCTTATCTGGAGTGCAAGAGCAGCTACAGATGATGATTCTGCTTTTGATTGAGTCACTGCCCGCTAAATAGGAGGGTTCTTGGATCCCGTGGATTCTTTGATGCTATTTTAGCCCAGTTTTGATCTGCAGCGGTCATTGTACATCTGCTTAGCAACATGGTTTATGCACTCTTCCTTGGTGACGAGATGCTCATCCCCATAAACATTCAGCTGTTCTAGACATACAAATGTTTTAGAGTCAGCAACAGACAGAATAGTTGCGTAGCACAATTTGTACTTTTCTATAGATCTTGTCCATATTCACTTGGCAGCCTTTGCCTCCATGCACTGCTGTTGCTGTCAAAATTCATCTCACATTTGGCTTTGTGAGACAGCAACCATTCCTCAATGGCATTTGGGTGTTTCACACACTCAACACCATGTGAGCACCTCAAAATCCAACACAAAACGTGTCTCCAACTCGATAAGCACCCCGACACCATAATGAGAAGTTTGCCCTCCCTTGTGCCAAGTTTCGTCATAGCTCCCTGCAGTGTCAATGACTTCACTGGAATCGATCGGACGTCCTAATATTGTTCCACAATGCTCCTTAACTTTGGTGCAACTTACTGGAAATGCTCTTCCACTGCAGCAGTTGTTTAAGGGGAATTTATGCTAATATTTCCGCAAATTTTGTCTTCTAAAAGAAAGTCATTTTACCCATGATTGACATGAATTTTCGCATTTTTTCAAGACTGATTTCATTTTCACGGCATGCCACAACACAGTTCTGGCTGCTGGTTTGAGTAGTGTTATTTGCCAGTTTCTTAGTCTCAAAATGTGTCCCAACAGATTTGCAGGAATGACAATAAATTTTGGAATTTCTGATTCATCCAACGTTCCAACTCTGGCTTTATGACATCGTGCACGGAAATGCCTTCACAAATTTCTCAAAATGAACCACGTTTGCAGTGAAGTAAGAGCTTTTCAGATCACCCTTCTGCTCACCTGCCTGTTGACGTTTGAATGAAGAATGCTTTCTTCAATGGCACTTGTATTCAATACATTCACTTTGTTTTCTTGCAAGTGGAAACATGTTATTTACAATTTGCACTGACAGAGGAGAAGTAGTGATGTTCAACATGACAGCCGAGGAAGCGAGACAATTAGTGAGAGCAATAATTAATGCCTTGGCTGCATGATGTAATACTGAGTCCTGCTGGTTTTAGCAGTAAGGACATGTTGCTTCCGTTACTGGTAGTATCGGCCTTTTGTGATCCTGGATCTCTTAAGAAGTGCTTGAAGTGAGATGTGTTCCCACAATCTTGTGCATGCAATTTGAGACGTGTTCCCTCCTGGAGTGCATGTGATTTCGTAATTCAAGAGCGTGTGGAAGCGCTTGAAGCAAGGAAAGACACACAGTGCAACTTGATACTTCTCATTTCTATGTTGTTCGGCAATGTTTGCTTTGCTGCTTTGAACAGACGACACAGTCAAGTCGATGAGTGTATCCATTTGCCCGCGGAATTTTGCCTGAAGGACTTCCAAATCACAGATCAATTTTTAATGTCACTTGAGAAAAGAAGCAAACACTTTTATCCACCATTTCACTGGATGGTGGATGTTCAGGGAGTGCCAGACCTGCTTATCGGTCCTGTTGACGCCGTCCATGAACAGAATATACAATTCATTGCCTTAAGGCTTGCACACCAGACTTCGACCTTGCTCGTTTCTTGCTCTTGTGTGTTTTTTGAATGTCGAGGAATTGTGTACCATAGACATGATGCTTACTACTCCATCATCATTCCAAGAAATAAAAATTGCATTACCATCGAGTTCAGTATACGACTCCCCTCTTGCGTCGTTTATCAGTCTGCGATATCGAACCGAGTTAAGCAAACAAATTAGGTGCTTAGCGATCAGTAAGACCCTGCCTTCTGCTTCTTAACACCTATGCTGCCGCGCATGATAACAAAACAGAATGGCCACACGCCGCACGGAAAATCAACAATGCTGTTTGCAATTGTGTGATGCATATCATCCCAGTTTTCAA
>OFHS01003467.1:0-16879 GCA_900245855.1 Calvadosia cruxmelitensis | reverse complement strand
CCGTGCAAAAAAGCTTTAAGCTTATCGGATTTTCAGAATAAATGACGATTGATTGATTGATTGATTGATTAATCAATTTGTTAAAATAAGCTTAATATTTCAAAACATTTGCTTTACATTCCTACACCGTGAGTCAGCTCGTAGAGCATCTATGTTTCCTGACCCAGTCATTACTCAGATGAGTGAAACCATGACCAACCTTTATCCACTCACCAAGGATTACACTAAGCTGGGTACATAGTTATTTTAATTGAGCATGATACAGTAATTATTTGTAGGTAAACTGTTTGTTTTTCAGTTGACTGGGTGATCAGTGACCTGATTGCCATCAGACAAGGATCCCTTGGTAGGTTGCGCTACGTGCTAAAGAGTGGCCTGAAGCAGCTGCCATTTTATGGTTTCAGTTTTGAACAGGTAAATCTACTGGCCACTTCTCGATCACTTTGCAAAATGAAAGCTGCGTTGTTATTAAAGGCTTTGATTTGTGTGTACATGCTGCTCTACATTTTGAACCATTGCAGTTTGAAACTCATGTGAAAACCGTGTGAAAACTGTGTGAAAGGTGCCCTTTATACATAGTGTTTCTTTCCTTTCTCTAATTCACACGGTTTTTCACCTGATTTTCAGATGGTTTTTGTTATTTTACATAGTTTCACAAAGGGGATCCTAATTCACATAATTTTCAAAGGGTTTTCACACGTTTTTGATCCATTGTGCTAGATTCTTGCTCAGAAACAAAAAGAGAAAGAAATTTTTTAAAGCAGGGACAGAGAACAGCATGTTCCTCATCCTATTCTTATAGCTATCTTTTGTAAAGTCATAGTAATGACCTTGTTTAGAAATTTATTTGTTTTATGTCTTTTTGCCTGCTCATAATGAGAAAGCAAGATAGATAGGTAGATATATTTGAGCATGTTCAGAAACATACAGAGATGCAAGTTTGATAATACACAAAAAATGCATGATTGAGGTTATTCCATAAGCACTGTGCTTGTTTTTTCGGGAGACCTATAATTTACATATAACATGTTACATTTATAGGCCTATTAATAAAAACTAACCAAACGGTGTACGTAATACAGATAGAAGTAATCTAGTGCATACGCTAAACAAAGTTGATAGAAAAGAACTGAGAGGGATAAAAGAGAAAAAAGGAAAGATAATTGAGATGAGAAAGTTTTTATGAGATTAAGAACATATGTAGCAGTGTCTGAGAGTGCTGAGGCTGTCTGATTAGCCAAAAGGAAACTCTGATGAAAAGAGCTTGGTAACCATTGATTTACGCCAACTCTAGCTACAGCTCCAAAGATATTGTAGACTATGTACTATAGTGGTGTCTAGTCTATTGAGAGACCTCAATAGAAGCACATACTGTATGTACTTTGTGATATCAATGAAAGAATGGTTGAACAGGAAAATCGATTGTTAACCCCTGTCCTGCTCGTAAAACTATTTAAATGAAGCCTTGAAGTCGCTTCATCAATTGCTGATTGGTTTCTTGCTAAGGACTAACGATTTGATTAGTTATGTGTTCCTACTTTTGACTTGTTTTGTCGTCAGTAGCAGGACAGGGATTATAAACATTGATTTTTACTTTTTTAGATGTCAATGGATTAGGCCTAGCTTTAATTTGATGTCTTGTGTGAGATACTACATTATGATTATATATTGTTGTTTTCCATCACTGTGACAAAAACAATGATAGAATGGTGGCTCCTTCGTGTCTACCACTATCCTGTATTGAAATTGTTTTAATTCTACATTCTAGCATGGCAGCATTTACGTTTCAAAGAATAATGAAAAGAATGAAGAGCGGCTTGCAAGGTAGTTAAGATTTTAAAAAACTCTCTTATGTCCTCACAGTTACTTCCAAGTGAAACCAACCACAAAGACACCTAGGCAGGGATGACAATGTTTTATTTCTTCGTAAATTTCTGCTTGTTGACTCATGGTTACCATGGTAACCCAGAAGTCTATGATGTAAGGTTTTTGCGTTCTTCGGGTTATTCATGAGACCACACTCCAATCCAGACCCTGATTTGCGGGTAAACAATAATCCACTCCACGATGCGCCGCCAAGGACACAGCAGGGTGGTGTTGTATGGTGATGTATTGAATGTTGACTTGTCTTTCTTTGGTGTTACTTTGTCAGCCGTGTGTGACCGTGATTTATGGCGTAGTTTATGTAGTAAATCTGCATTAAGAGGAAGAGAGACGGCCTCTGCATGTAGAGGACCATCTATATTATTATTATTAGTATTAAACACAATTACCAGTTGCAATAATTGTCAATTTGTAAGCTGTTCTTGCCTGCCTAAAATGTTCACAGCACCTCACATGCTGTGCCCAACTGCCCAGAGATGTTACCAATTGCATCCCGACATGTATCTTGACTGCGCTCCTTCAGTTTGAGATCACAAGTGGATCACTGGCACAGACCACGGTCCATTTTGCCATCCAAACAATTTGCTTGTCAATATTGTAATAGATGCGATGCACTTCATTTTGGTTTGTATTTGGTTTGAGCTCGGGCAACGTATTAAGGCTCATTTAAATAAAAATATGGGATTGCTAATTTTGGGGCCTCCAAACAGCCAAGTATTGTAGCATGCCAAAAATCTGTATAAATGAAAAGTTGATTTCTCAATCAAGAAATAATTTTATGTCATATTCACCACATGATTATCTGTGGTATGTTACTGTAATTAAGATTAGCTTCAAATTACCGGTAGTGGACAATGCCAAGGACACCATACGTCGACCATTTTATTAAACGTTACCGAGGCTCTCTAATGAACCAAAAGGATACTGTGATGAAAAGAGCTTGGGTACGGCTCCGAAGAAGCAAAAATCAATATTTTTGAACCATTTGAGCACCACAATTTGCCTAGGCAAGCACATTAAATTATTAGAGGTGCCCATTCCAGAGCGATAATCTCATCAAACTTGCAGACACATAGCTTAACTTGGTGTAGCCTTTTGACAAATGGCTCCATAAGACTCTAAGATTCTAAGATTGTTTGCATTATTCAATTTTGACCTGATTTGCGTATTGGCAATGGACATTTGTTACAGAAACCGTTGACAATCAGAGCTTCATTTTGTTCCCTGAGCTAGTCAAACGTGTAATTGCAAATAGGTAGCAGGTGCCGAGTTTCAACAAACAAACAAAGCTACTGTACATACAATAGATGCAAATAAGCAGACACTTTTAAAGTATAGAAATAGATGTTACTTGTAAGTATAGATGCTACTGTTGTGCTGTAGCAGATGAGCTTCTAGTTTTGTCAAAAATAATGCAAGTTTTACAGATTCTCCCTTTGAACTTCAATGATGCAATCTTCACTGTACTTCTGCTTTACTTTTTACATAGGAAGCTAGATGGGATGGTGAAAAGGAAATCAAATGTAAGTTAAGTTAATAAGGTGTTTGTGGGTAGAAACGATTCTATCGGATGGTATGGTTGTGCTTGCTTCAATGCTATCTCGACTGACAAGGTGATAGCTCTACTCTGTTCCAGTATTTTATTTCCACCTTAACTCAATAATTTACTTCCTGAATGGGTGAAAGTATACTCATTGCACAATGCAATAACTTATTCCCTCTGTTAACATCATATACAGGGTGGCGCATTTATCCCGTCCGATGGAAAATCGCTATAAATCAGCTCAAACTCAATATTTTAAAAACGGTTTACACCATTTGAAAGCTTATTCAATAGGAAACAAACTGAAAAAAAGTTTGAGAAAATCCGTTGAGGTACAGCCAAATTATGGCTTTTCAAAATAAACACACTTTTTCTGCTTTTTATTTTTCCGATCTAATAAAGAATTTTAACTACATATGTAGCAGTGAAAAAGCAGAAGAAGTGTGTTTACTTTGAAAAGCCATATTTTGGCTGTACCTCAACGGATTTTCTCAAACTTTTTTTTTGTTTCCTATTGAATAAGCTTTTGAATGGTGTAAACCGTTTAAAAATATTGCGTTTGAGCTGATTTATAGCAATTTTTCATCGGACGAGAAAAAAGCCACCCTGTACAATGATGTGCAATAGGCCTACTCCGTTACAAATTTAAATAATTACAAATCAGGACTTAGGACTTTTCAGTCACTGTTATTACTTTTCTTTTAGAAATTGTTTCCATGTGACTCCACACTGCAGAAAAAAGCGCTGGAAGTCTACTGAAGTTTCTGTATCATTTATCCACCTTTCGCATGTACTGGCAATGTATTGAATTTCCGTATGAATTTAAAATGTTTCCAGTTCATTGTGGTTGCCTGTCTTAGGATCATTGATTGAACTTACTTTTTCAAAGTTAAAATAATAGCATGCACCATAAGTTTTGCTGCTTTGACTATTGTTGCGAAAGACAATGTTACCTCTCTTGCGTATAGAACATCCTTGTAGACTTTCGGATTTTATCTAGCAAATGTGAATGCTTTGAAGCAAAATCTAAATGACTACAATTTTTCTAGTTACTTTGACTTTATTTGCTATAATTATACATTGACTTAGGAGCCAGGAACCGTAGTATTTGACAAGCATAAATATAAAAATTTCCATAGAGGTCCCCCCGGAGCCCCCCTTTTGGAGCACCTTCGGCGGCAATAGGCCCTTCGAGCAATTTGGTCTACGGCCCACTATCTTCTAATCCGGTCCTGATTGTAGCACAGCTTTGTTTGCAGAGCACCCTGCCTTTTGAAGGAAGGCCTCTTTCGGATGAGGACAATTGTCAGTCACTTTTGCTAGCACGTTAAGTTGAATTTATCTCTTTTATGAATAATCAATCATGCATGCTCGTGGATTATGGAGGAAACCCAAATTACTATAGTACGAACTTTACTTTGAGGAAAAAATAACTAGATACGTAAAACATTACCAGAAAACGTAATTTTTAAAGTAACCACTGGCAGTTACTTTACAGCCACAATGAACTGGCATCATATAAAGTTATGAAATCCATTTGAAAAACCATGTAAAAATGCACTTTTAACATGGTCTCTATTCTATTTTCAAACTCCCGTGTTTTTGACATGCTGCTTCTTATTTCACATGGCTTTTGGATGATAACTCCCACGTCACATTGTTTACACATAGTATTCACGCGTTTTTAGGATGAGCTCTGTAGTGAAATTGCCACAAGGACTTTGATTATTAATGATTGGTTATATACTGTATGCCAAGAACTTGTCTTGCAAGTTTGATTTAATGTTGCTAAATGGAATTTAGGTGAGGTTAAACTCTAACCATAGCCTGCAGGCAACAAGGGTGGAATCGAGGCTAGCCTCTTAGCTAGGCAATGAGTAGTCTAGCATAGTTATGGGTTATTGTACAATTTTGAACTGTGCTCGAATCTCAGAATCAAGTACCTAGTATCTATAGTAAGAACGACGTTAGCAGCGGTTCGTCATTCTTGCTATTGCTTGCTAGCTTGCTAGTCTCGCTTTCGTAGAAGAATTTGTCACGCTTTCATAGAATATTCATTCTTACATGGACTTGACCGTATCTTTGTATGTTTAGGTGTGGATGGTGATTTTTCCAGAGGGTACAAGATTCAACCCAAACAAGAAATTAGTAATTGAAAAGAGTCAAGAATTTGCCAAGGCCCAAGGTACCTCAAGGCTTCCGTTCTTGTTTTGAATTTCCTGAGTTCAATTTTCTGATTAGTAATTACCAATTACTTACTGAATATCGCAGACTTAAAATTACAATTTGATAGGAAAATCGGAAGCTTTAATCATTTATCTGATATGAATCTAGGCAGAAAACGTTTATGCAAGGTTCTGACATCAAAGTGCTGCATTCTACCTCTGTTTTTATATGACAGGCAGAGAAGTCCACCAGCATGTACTTGTACCTCGAAGCAAAGGAGTTGAGGTATTTGAACCACTTACTTCGTATCTGTTAGACTGCAGAGGTATCTTAAAGCAAAAATGTCATAAGTACAGCTAGTGTGCCGCAAAACTCACAACCTTGCATTAGGTTTGCAGAATGCCAGCAGTACTTCTAACATTTTGAATAACTTCAAATGAATGCAATATGAATAAATGCAAGAAGGAAAGTGCTCTGGTGCATCATTGACATACATAGAAAATAACAGTGGTCCACGTAATAGCAAGAATGAAGAACCACTGCTAACCTCGTTCTTACTATAGGAACTATGTACCTGATTCTGAGACTTGAGCAAAGTTCAGTATCGTACCATAACCCATAACTATGTTAGAATACCCATAGCCTAGCTAAGAGGCTAGCCTCGATTTTACCCTTGCTGCCTGCTGGCTATGGTTAGAGTTTATTGATTATTACCAGTGTCATGTTTACTATGCTAGGTTCTTGTGAAACATCTTGGTGAATATGTCGATGCTGTGTATGATGTCACGATTGCTTATCGCAATGAAAGTAAACCATTACTCCCAAGAATGGAAGGACCAAGTCTGACAGGTAAACAAGAATCATCCACTTTTTATCCTACACTATTGCAAAACATCTTTTAGGGGATTATAAAGCACTTCTCCTTACACTGCAATCTCACGCAGTGAAACAGTTTATACTGGATTGCATTCTTGTCTACTGGTTGCATCCTGCTTTCCATGGTACTTCCTTTACTAGTTTGCCTTTTAATGTCCTTATTCACTTATCAACTCGCTTTTACTTACCAGTACATAATATGATAATAAAGGAAAACTGCAATCAAAGCCGGCTACACTTTGAGAAGAAAATGAAACTGCATAACAGAAGCACGAGCTTAAGTTTTTTTTTAATATCTATACTTTGCAACTTCCAATTGACAAAGCGCAGTCCTAGTGCATGTTGGGATGCAAGTGTTCACTGGCACGCGATTTAGAGTTGAAATCGACAATTTTGACAGCCACGAACAATCTTGGAAATTGAACATCATTGACAAGAGTATGACTGCAAACAAAACATTTCCCTGGTGTCTTCGCCTCTGGCAGAGGTCAGCTCACTTATTTTCCCGAAGTGCATTGGGATTGTGCATGCTAGATTAAAGCCGTTTTGAAGATTACTACCTATGTTTGCAACTATAATTGCTCTCATCCACTTTCATTTCTTATCTTTAATATATAACTGTCATTGTTATTTAATTGTAGAGTTTGTTGCTGAGGCTGGCGAGGAAGTCCATATCCATCTGAATAGAATTCCTGCCTCTGAACTTCCAAAGGTGTGATTTGTCTGTGAGCTTGTATGAATGTTAGGGTGGTCTAAAAAGTTCCAAATTTTGAACTCTGACCCCCTAAATCGATGTCAAAGTGGTCAAAACTAGGGCATACAGCCAGTTTGCACACATCTGAGATATTAGCTCAGATGCAGTGACCGCTTTCCGAACCGCGTGATTGAAGTATTGAAGTTTAAACTATGGTCTAGAGTTAACAGAGTTTTATTGCTCAAATTAATATTATATGATGGTTTTTGACAATGGAAAAGCATGCAGTGCCTGACACTGACATTGAATTGTTCTTCGGGATTAATTTGATAACTTAGAAAACAATTTTGATTGATGAAACTCAAAGTAGTGCGGTTTTTTGTCGATTTTATGCGAATAATCAATGTAAATACAAAACCATAAGAAAATTTCAATTTTACCTATTTTGGAAATTTTTCTCACGGCCTAGCTTATCTATCTTCCTTTATTACAGTAAGGCACTGTATTTTTGTATGATACAATTAAATCCAATTTCCCCCGCTTGGTGTACACTATTTTCAAATTGCGTCTTGCCGCTGATAAATTTCAAGAGCCAATTCGAAGTTGTCATCCTTGCATAATTAACGTTTGACGTTTGAATTTCACCTATTCAGTTAGACACTAATGGTTTAAACAATGAGGAAGTACACCGAATCCAGTTTCTAACACAAGAACTGTCTGTCCAAAAATACCGCTCCTTCGGCTTCTCAGTCTGTGCTGCCTGCACGCATACGTGTGTAGCCAATTGTGCTCTCAATGAAGCGGCCTGAAGCTCAAGCTTGGTGACAGAGATCGTTTTACGAGGTGCTACTCTCATCTTGGCCATTGCGACTCTGCAAGTTAAACTCATCAGCCCAAGATGAGTGTGGCCGTGGTGCTATCTTACAGGCAGAGTTGTAGAATTACTGCCATAGTGCCATTTGAGTAATCAATTACGGTTACAATTACTGGTCTTAAATAGTAATTGATTTTCATTACTCTCATAAACAAATCAGACAGGAAAATGAGTTACTTGAAGTTCTAGCCGTGTTCTTTTCCTTGAGATAAGTGGCCTTCATTGTCTTGAATTTGTTTCACATTGCAGCACTTCCTTTCTAAAACCTCTCTCCCCCAATTGTTTAGAAAGTGCCTCAAAAAGCTCGTTATTTTTTGCCGCTCGCTGTCGAGGACTCAATACGCCTTTTCTTTGACAAAAAATTCGATAAAGGTTTCAATCTCTTCATTGGACCAGTAGGCGCGATCTTCAATCGTAATCAAAGTAAGTGGCGCAAATGTGACTTTTTGTGTGGTTCAGGCTTCAACTGTGTTGCCCTGGGAACTTAATGGTATTGCTGATTCGACATGACGTCTTTCTTTGATGTCGTTATTACCATGGTTTTGTTTTACTGTAATTGAGCGCCATTTCATTGCTTTCCACTCCGCTTGCTTGAAAAGGTGTGAAACATGTGGACCTTACCATTTAGGTGTTTGAGTTTGATTTATTTGTGAAATATATGTAAGTATAATTAACAGGCAAGCACAGGAAAGTAAAAATACTTAAACTATACGTACAGCCTAATAACAGTTGCAAAATATAGATAAATTAATGTCATGTAAACGACGCTTAAGCAAATACAAAGAGTCCACGGTAACTACGTCATCAGGAAGAAGTACGATAGCATAATGAGTTCAATACAGAATTATTTATTGGAATAGATTGCGACTTCAGCTTGAAAGAGTTTCTAGAATTGAATATTTGAAATCTTGGATGGAAAAGAGATCTTTTATTTTAACGTCCACAATATGTGCATCATTTTGAACATCATGCATATGTCGAATTCAATACGGCGAAGTTCAAGAGGTTGAATTTCAAGAAACTTAAATCGCTCCGTGTAACAACGTTGATCTTTCTTCAATAAAGAACTAATCTTTCGTTGAACTTTTTCTACGATCTTAATATTTTTATTTAAAAACTGATTCCACACTACTCAAGTAGTGGAGTGTAAGTATGTAGGGGAATCTTTGGATTTTGAGATGTGAAACTGTTGGAGATAAGATATGAACCTGAACTGGCTTTAGCAGCAATTGCTGTGCAATATTTTTTTTCGAAAACTTTAAATCAGATGTGACTGAAATGCCAAGATCGCGAATAGAATCAACTGATGTGAGATGTTCTTCACATAACTCATAGTTTCATTGGGTAATATTCGAATTTCCAAATGAAATAGTGTTGCATTTATCCTGGGCAATCCTAAGCTGCCAGCTGTCGGCCCTGTAGAGGATGAAGAGATGAAGATGGAGGCTTTTGCATTCCACATACATATATTTGAAAGAGAGAAGCTGCTGGCCCCACGACAGGGAGAGATGGCAGAGTTCCAAGGAATACATATGGTCGTTGATGCCAGAGCTCTATGTTGATAACAGGACAGATGGAGTTGTTAACACGACGAAGTACAGACGGGAAAGAGAACGATTACAGGATGACACAGCTACATATTCTTACAGTCACATGACTACACAATGACAACATCAAGTTCACACTTACCGCACGTCAGCTACTACAGCCCATTTTTGAAAAGATGACGAAGTAGAGTGGAGTGAGTTAACTTGATGGTCAATGTACCAGGGAATTGAAAATTTGGCGTCGTCAGCGAAGTATAGCCAAGGCAGGATGAAATGTTATTTAAAAACAGAAAGAAGAGCAGAGGTTCATCGACAGAACCTTGAGGAACACCGCTCGTGACTGGTAGAGAATTTGAGTGAGCTAGGAAAGCGATGATCCAGTCAAGAATCTCAAAATCTATTCCGTAGGCTCGTAGTTTGGTAATGAGTTTTCTGTGGCAGACAGTATCAAAGACTGTACTAAAGTCTATATATGCAGCGTCGATACGGGCACGTGCGTTGACATCTTTGTACCACTGATTCAATGTAGTAATCAACTGTGTGGAGGTAGACTTTCTTGAAAAGAAGCCAAACTGACTCAGATTAAGTGCATTTAAAGAACAAAGTAGATAGTTTGTTATATTTGTTCCATAACTTTACATGCTATGCTTGTCAATGAGATTTGTCGATAATTCTTGCTTGATGATGCGCTTCTTCTCTTGGAAACAGAACAAACAATCACACATTTCCAAATATCAGGCAGTTGACCAGTTAACAGAGACAGTTCGAATAGCATTGTAAAAGGTAAAGCGCTTTGCGAAGATATAGATTTCAGAAACAATGCAGGTATTACCATCAAGAGAACGAGATGTCTTGGAAAGAAGGTTTTCTATTAAATGCAGATTAAACTTTGTGTTGTGTTGTTGTTGTTGTTGTTGTTGTTGTTGTGATTCCCAAAAATTTGGCTACGGTAATGAACATTTGCAAGTAATCGTGGCTACTGCTTGTCGGATGCATAACCAGGGTTCGTCCATTATGATCTTGCAGTTGCAAGGTGTGTCTTTGCACACTGGACAGTATTTTGTATTGTCCCTTGCACACTTATTTGACGATAGTTGTTTTAGCCAGACATTTTTGCCTTGCCAGCAATTGGTTTTTTAGCAGACTTGACTCTTTATTATTGATGCTTTCGGCTTCTGGCCTCTTTTTGAACCAATTTACATTTTGCTGTTGTCCTTTGCTGGAACCAGTGTTCACAGATTTCATGATTTAGTTGTGGAATAATAAACTTTAGTTGACCCTTAGAGACTGTTGTGACCATTTCAAAGTAGACAAGGCCAAATAAATGGAAAGATAAACAACTTGTATGTGCATTTCTTCTTGTAATGGACCCAAAACTGGGAACTTCATTTAGAAATATTTAGAGCGTTGTGTCACTGCTTTAGTCTTGTAGTTGTTTGTTTAGACGTTCATGTGTATAGCACAACCCCACTGTTAAATAACATCATCATCGTCATCAATATATTTATTTCAACTGGTATTCTACTTGGCACTATATAGTACCAAGCTGCCAGCGGAGGCACATTTCACAGAATGACGAGAGTGGTGCCGTGCAAGAGGCCTAAAACAAGGTTTTATGAATAATTACAATAGTAAAGTCATGTCTCAGTAATAGGAGACAGGCAAGCAGAGCAACACACAAACTAATTAAGGCATAAAACTAATCAAAGACTTGCCTATCGTATACATTTCCTCTAGACATTCAAGAGAGATCTGTGGTTCACATATATATGGATGGCAACAAATTCTAAGATTGTTGACGAGCGACAATCTCGCGCTGTGAATTGATGGCTAGCTACTGCTACTCTCTTTTAATTTATTATGATTTCAACAGCCTCCAAAAGAAGTGTACAGTATTGATAAGCAATTGCATGTTTAAACTCAACAAGGAATCTGGCATTGTGCAGGCAAGTTGGTCATGTGTGCAACTAGGAAATGAAGCGGGCTGATGGACAAGCAACAAAAATCCATACCTCACGACATGCGAGAGATCAACAATGCCACCACAAACAACAGACAACCATCTACCTGCTAGCCATTTAGTAGTGCTACTTGATTGACTGGTTGTGGCTGTCATTTGTTATGTGTTTAAATTGCTTGTGATTTTTTTCAGGAGGCTGCAGCCACCAAGGAATGGATTTTTGATCTTTTCTGTAAGAAAGAACGGTGAGTTGATAGCAATCCAATGCATGTTTGTGGTGTTAATTGTCTGAAATAAAATGTAGGCAGGGCTAGAATCAACCAAGGGTTTGTGATCAACCTGCATGTTTGTAGCATCGTTTATCTTCTGAGACAGGCAGACAGCCGCAGGGGTTGGTCCACATTATCAGAAAACAGTGGTGGATTGACTACTTTATTTTTGAAGTTCGCTAGAATTACAGCTACTGTTTAAACCGGTAGTTTGCTACAACTGCAACTACAGGAGAAATAAAGTAGCTAGCTACAACAACTTTGCTACTGACTATTTTTAGGTCCTTGCAAATTCAATCAGAAACAAGAATTTTGGCTTTTCATCGTTATTCACGACATGTACGACTTGACACTTCTTTAGTTAAAAAGTAGTTTGCTATAGCTGCAACTATTGTATGAAAAATGTAGTCAAAAAGTACTTTGCTACAAGCAGCTAGCTACTTGTAGTTCGCTACTACCACCGCTGTCAGAAATGCACACGACTCAAATGACCTAACCGCATGTGGCCTTGTCTAAATGCTCGGTTGGTTTGACCAAGCTTTCAATAGACCTTGTTGTTGATAGTCCATATGCCCACTTTGTGCGCCTAGTTGCAACTTCTCAGAAACTGAGTTCTCTTTCCAAGTTCACTGTTTTTATTGTATTGATCTTTGATAACTAAGGAGCATAATTAAGCAATAAGCAAGTTTTGAAGTTTATTTGCAGAATTATACTGTTGAATATGGCTTGTTCGAACCTATGGAGTTTGTTAACGTGTTTGTGATCAACTCTGCTTATCAAATGATAATAATTGTCAAGATTCAACAGTAAACCCAATTACTGCTGCAGCAAAATTAATCACTAGCCCTTTTCAATAGCTCATGATTTATCAGTACTTACCTCAAGTGCAACACAACAACAAGAAGACTTCAAGTTGCAAAATCACGCAAATAATTTTCCATGGCAACATGGTACAAAACAAGGATTATCGTGCTTACTTGGCAGACTGATATCTTCTATGCTATGATTAGCCTAATTTTTGTCTGTTGTTTGTCGATCAGCTTCCTGCAACATTAACAGTATTTGCATGCAATTGCACAATTAACAAATTTAGATAAACCTGTCTTAAGCGACCACCCAAGGCCCCTATAAAATTGAATGGAAAGGCGATTGTTTAAGACAGGTAAGGTGTGTTTCTTAGGCATTCAAGAGGCCACTTTAAGGTGGTATTTTAATACAGGTGGTCGCTAAAAACAGGTTTTCTTTCAGGAAAGTTGGGCTGCAGTTCTATATAGTATTCAAGTCAAACTGCCGTCAGATTGAATCCATGTTGCATAGATGCAAGCACATTTACTACTCCTTTCTTGTGACTTCTTCATAAAAGGGACACTGCAACGTGTTTCATCATACATTTAAACAGACTCAAGGGCATTGCCTACTAATCATTTAGAACAGGCTCAAATCGGGTTTTAATTTCAAAAAACCTATAGTATCTTTCATCTTGATCTCAGATATATCTATGTAATGAAAATGACCATGTAATTATACCATTCATTAATGAGTAATTATGCTCTTTACGTACTGGGTGGCACATTTATCCCGTCCGATGGAAAATCGCAATAAATCAGCTCAAACTCAATATTTTTAAAACGGTTTACACCATTCGAAAGCTTATTCAATAGGAAGCAAACTGTAAAAAGTTTGAGAAAATCCGTTGAGGTACAGCCAAAATATGGCTTTTCAAAATAAACACACCTTTTCTGCTTCTTCACTGCTACATATGTAGTTAAAATTGTTTATTAGAAAGTTATTTTTCAAATGAACAAATGGCAAAAAATTGTTACAATACAGAATAAGTAAATGTCACGAAATGATTAATTTATTCTCTATCAACTTCAATGTGGCCGCCTTGATTTTCAATCCCACTAGTCTCTTCCCGTCAGAGCCTATCTCAACGATACCTTTCTAGGGGCGTGGATCAGCCGTGGAGGTCCCGATGACAATAATATCCCCTGGCCACCCCGCTCACCCGATCTGACCCCCCTGCGACTTCTTTTTGTGGGGATTTATCAAGTTGCAAGTTTACACCACCGCCCCCGCAAATATGGCAGAATTGAAGCAGAGAAGTGTAGATGCATTCGGTGAAGTGACGCCTGAGATGAAACAGAACGTTTTCCTCAAGTTCAAGGAGCGTCTCTTCAGTGTGATTGAAAATCAAGGCGGCCACATTGCAGTTGCTAGAGAATAAATTAATCATTTCGTGACATTTACTTATTCTGTATTTTAACAATTTTTAGCCATTTGTTCATTCGAAAAATAACTTTATAATAAACAATTTTAACTACATACGTAGCAGTGAAAAAGCAGAAAAAGTGTGTTTATTTTGAAAAGCCATACTTTGGCTGTACCTCAACGGACTTTCTCGAACTTTTTTTCAGTTTGTTTCATATTGAATAAGCTTTCGAATGGTGTAAACCGTTTTAAAAATATTGAATTTGAGCTGATTTATAGCGATTTTCCATCGGACGGGATAAATGCGCCACCCTGTATTATCAATCTTTCTGTTATCTTTGTTTCTAGGCTGCTGTCACATTTCTACAATGAAGGTGGGAAATTTCCTGGCGAACCAAGGACAATACCTCTACCAGCATACCGCACAACTCCGTACTTCATTATATTTACTGGTTTACTTGTGGCATCCCTCACAACAGCAAAGAATAGAAGCATGTATGGAAAATTCTGTCTGGCATTGTGCGGAGGAACACTATTCTACATGAACACTTTGTTCAGTGTTTTACAAAAGTGATGTGCTGCAGACACTATTCACTGTTTTCAATTTAGAATGGCATGTGCTCAGTTTTAGAGGCAGACTGCTCCAGCGGCAGAACAGCCTTGTCTGTTTATTGAGCTTCTGCTTGCAGGAAGACCAGGCAGTAAATAATCTTATCTGTATTCAGTATTTCACCGATATTTGTCGGGAGCTATTTAAACGGTCAAATGGAATGACGTTTTAAGAATATTTGTAATTGGAAGAATGCTGCTTGGTGTCAATGCGCTGAACAGTTTCACTTGTCTTACCTTGACTTACCTTGACTATAGAAAGTGTCATTTCGGGGTTATGAAGAGTGGCCTTTATACACAGGTGGCTGCTCTATAGAGGTTGTCATTAATATATAGCTTTTAGTTGTTGTCTATTTGACCTCAGATAGAACACTGAAGTGAGATTGCCTTACACCAACTAATGATTTACCATCCTATAACCATTTGTGTGTAAAGTGCTATTTATGCTGTAAGTTTGTGTTCGTCAGAATTATGTGTCAGTAAATCTTGGGTTTGCTAGTTGTTAATTCTACCGCCACGACAACCAGCTGTTAATACAAGCCAATCAGATCCGGTGTTTAATAGATGATTTGCAATAGCATCAAAAAAGAGATTTCATTTCTTCTGCAAGACAATTTGCAATAGATTGTGGGAATGTCCAGGTATATTTTTACAAAGGGTGAACAAGAAAAGCTCTTCCATGGCCTATGCGAGTCGGTGTTCTTCCCTCCCTGAAAGACAGTAAGCTTATCTATAAATGAATCATTTCATTATCATACCAGACAACTACCCACCTGCTATCCACTACAGCAAGGGAAATGTCATTGTCATAATCCCTGGTATTATGTAATGCTACAGGTAGCTGATGCCCTGCTGTTGAGTCTGGTTCACCCTATTCGCAGCGCAGGGTTGCAACTAGTTACTTGGATAAATGTTTCAGTATCTTGGAGTAGCTAGTACAGTGAAACCTCGTTAATATCACTATGTTTTTGCATCCAAAAATCGTGATAATAAGCAGGTTGTGATATTAAGCGGGTACGAATAGTTAATCCAGACAGAGCTTGGTTTTCAAAGTGAAGTGATATTAAGCGGGTTGTGATATTAACCGAGGTGATATTAACGGGGTTACACTGTACTTTTATGACAAGCAGCTACTACCTTTTGGAAATCATTTTTATTTTTGAGGAATTTAACTTTTGAAAATAGCTACTACCTTTTGGAAGTTATTTTTGAGGAATTTAACTTTTAAAAGTAGCTAGCTACTTTCCAAACAATGTAACTGTACCTAGTTATTTAAAAAGTAACCAGCCCAGCTCTGCCTATTTGAAAGCAGGGGCCGGTTGATTGGCTCTGAAGATAATGGATGGAAGGTCAGCACGCCTGCACCAATCTAACTTTTAGAGGTGCAAGGCATCTGACATAGATCCCTTGACAGTCGCCTTACATCTGCACCACAAGAATGATAAGACAAAATGGACAGCAATTAAAAACACAATGCATCACAAGAGCAAGTGCAACCTCAAGCTATACTTTGTAAGATATATTTCCTACAAAGTATCATCCCTGCCAGTGGTGTGTACTATGTATAGTATCTGATATAATTATATATATTAGCAAATAATAACAAAACTAGCATATAATTCTCAAAATATATACAACACTTGACTATAATTGACAATCTGCAGGCTCATAAAAGTTAGATAACGTAAGATACATATCTCTATCACTCTTGATTCGACACAGCACTGTTACCAGGCGATGTAGAATCATTGTCCACCTTTGTTGCTGCATCTGAAATATCTGATGACAGTGATACAGGTACAACCAAGTTTAATTTCAACCCTGCAACACCTTTCTTATCAGCGTCAACCTTGTCTCGCTTGATACGACGCTTCCTTGATAAATTGTTCTTTCTGAATTGCAACATATCTTCAAAGTCAACTTGGTAAATAAAGCCAGCAATCATCAATTCGCAACTTCTTTTGCCAGCGTCGAATGCCTCCTCTAAGATACCAGTTGCACGTTCGTCATATTGCCACCAGCCATTGTGTCCTTCATAATACCATCCAAAAGACAACTCCGATAACGATGAGCGAGAGGTGATCTCTGGTTTTGGATCCTCACTTTCAATCTTTGCCTAAGAAAAATTTGAGTATCAGTTATGCAATGATACAGTGCAACTTCGTTTATAGGGTCATTCCATGCGAAATCGACAAGGTTTTGCCATCACCCTCTTCGATTTTCGTATAACTTGGTGGGCAGTTTCA
>OFHS01003466.1:0-11571 GCA_900245855.1 Calvadosia cruxmelitensis | reverse complement strand
CTCAAGCAGCAATCGTTTTATTAGGCTATCGAAAACTCAAGAACAAGAAGGCACAGAGAAAAGTATCACAAAGGGGGACATACATGTCTGAACAAGAACAAAGCAATATCACACGTCTTTGGCGCTCTGAAAAGTAGTGAATCATCCTTTGAGGGGGAGTGTAGGAGAGTGTATGTGTTTACACTAGACACTCTACAAAGCAACTCATGGTGGTTTGTAAAACGAAAGGCGGCCAAAATAGCAAATGGCCGGTATACGACTACGTAACGAGGCTCACTCGGCGGCAGATATATAAGGGAGATTGTTTGTGCAGATTAGAGGGGTTAGGGATTAGGTCGTTGTTCGACTCCCACGACGCGCCACTTTTTCTGTACATACTTTTCGCAATCTGGGTTTCCAACATATTTGATCTTTTTGGGAGATGATAAGCGAATGCAGTTGTTTAGCAGGGAAATGTTTGACATAAATTTCCTAGCATTTTTGGAGCTGAAAGACGTTTTCGGAACATTTTAGACTTTGTGACATCCTGCTGATAACATAAGGTCGCTATATAAATGCAAAGAAGCTTAAAAGTAAATTGTAATGATTACTTTCGAAAACAGTAATTTACTTACTATTTAAAAGCAACTGTTACAACTCGAACCCTATTGGCAATGCAAAATGGCTGACTTGCTTTAACCTGAGGTGTATAGGAAATGTGGTTGTTATACGCCCATCTGTAGCTTATAGGGAATGACACATTTCATAGTTTAAAAAGGTAATTTACAATACAAAGATAATATTATTATTATTCTGTAAGTCGATGGTTCGGTGCGAGGGAGACAGAGACGACAACATTGCGAGTGGCTTCTCGCCAAACAGACTTACATATTCTTTGTTTTGCCTTAACGCTTAAGGCAACAAAAATATCACTCTGTACTGATCGATGTAACGATCATCCTGTCCCCGACAACATTCAGCTCAAGCAATCTGTTAATCTGACCAAATTTAAATTGATTGTAGCAACTATACTGTAAATACTATGCAATAATTCAATTCTATCCTGTATATAGTTTGAAGTTCTGTATTTATACTGTTATAAATCCTGCTCCATTATGGATTTCAGACATTAATAAAGCCACACACACACACACACAAACATGCAATCATGCTGTGCTATTTGATGAGACATGCTCAACAATCAGCTAATATGCAACATCAGCAGTTAAACCGCAAAAGGCCTATTCAATTAGCCGGCTCTACAGGTAAGAGAGCACATCTACATTGAGTTTGAGTTGTTAGCAAAACGCCAGCACAGAAGGCAGAAAGGCTGAGAAGCCTACTCACATAGTTACAATTTCAAAAGCTGCTTTTAGTATTAAGCGATTGCTAAAACTCACAAATGCAGGTTGATTTGATTTGCAGGTCGACTTTACCTCAGGGGAATCTTATGCACCAATAAACTTTTGCATAAAATCCAGCAAGATTGGTCACTAGCCAGACTCTTTCCTTCCTTCGTGAATTTGTCGAGTCAGTAATAAAAAGCTTTCTAATTCTGTAGCCACAGAGCACGAGATTCTCGTGCAGCAAGGCGTGCAGCGCCGTCACGAATTTGATCACGAAGAAAGGCAGCCGCCATGAGCCTCATTTCGCTGTTTGATGGATTGGAAATGGTCACTGGCAAGGTCGCATTCATCAAACAGAAATTAATTGTTAGAACAGATGCAATAATTATAATGTTCTAAAAAACATAAATAAAAGTAAATAATAGTAATAGTAATAAAAGTAATGTGATGTTATCGTTTTAATCTGATATTATCATGTAATATTATGATTTTATCATAATTATTAATTCGTTATGATATTAATGTATCATATTAAGTCTACTGTATCTATAGCAATTTGTATTCTTGATTTCATTGTATGGTTCTTGCGAGATTTAGGAATAAAATTTTATATTTATTTGAAAATAAATACTGTAAACTGAGGCCATCGACTCCAGATCAATTGCACACAAGACGTGTCGATGGTCTGATATAAAAGTGAGGCAGAGATGCAAATATAATACACTGTACAGCGAGTGGCTTCTCGCCAAGAACTTTGAGCGCACTGATTCTCAATTCACAGAGAACCAGTTTCACTACCTGTGGTACATCATATAGGAATCATCATCATCATCATCATCATAAAACGGAGACCATCACATCATGGTGATGTCCGTCATCATTCTCTTTGTGAGCCACGCTTTTGGCTAAAGACATGTTTAAGCCCATTGCATGCTGGTCATTCTTTAGCCAGGACATATACGTCGTGCGAAGGTGCCCTCGGACACGAAAAGGCTCAGTCGGTTGATGGATAAGGACTGTTGCGAGCGGCGTTTCCGGCCTTCTCAGGAAATGGCAAGGAAGCGCAAGACCATCACCAAGATATAGGAATACAGTTTTAAATTACTGTATCCTTCAATTATTACGCTACATAGGTCATAATTGTTCCTTGTTGCTTCAATGATGCTTGTGTCTTTATTCAACAAAAGTCAAAACGAAGAATTCGCATGTAGCAGGCTATATAAATATAGCTCTTACGCTGGACGGACAAGAGGCATAAATTAATACATCGGCAATTGTATACTTATGTGGCCATGGACATTAGGAATAAATTATGTCTGAAAAAGTGTTCCAAATTAACACGAGAGAAATCTGATTTGAATAGTTTCAATGTTCTTGCCACTAGGATGGTCTCTGGAAGATTGTTCCAAATTCTTATTGTCCTTTTGAAAGAAGTGATGGTGGGTATCTGCTGTATATTCATGTGCACTGAGGTCTGGAGCCTAATGACCTCGTTTCTGTGTTAATACAAGATAGCTGCGTAGTTGATGTAAATTCAGTGTGGACTTATGTTATCCGTGTGGATTGCTGATTTGTTGAATCACCAACACGTATCCAACCCATTTACTGTGTGATATTTGACGTCTGAACCTTTGTGTACTGGGGAACACACCAGTATCTTAGTGAGATATCTTGCATCTGTAAAATGCATAAAATAATTCAAATAAAATAAGAATATCCTATCCCATTTGAAATATCTATAAAACGTATTAAATCTACAGCTGTGAGAAGTTGGTATTAACATCCGATCTGAAACTACAGGACATCATGCATCGGATATGGAAATTTGTGGAAGACGAAAGACGAGAACTGAAGCTTTGACATTCCACAATATATATATTTGAGAGAGACGTTGCTAATCCCACGACAGGGAGAGATGGCAGAGTTCCAAGGAGTACATATGGTCGTTGGTGCCAGAGCTCTATGTCGTGAGACACAGCGTAGATAAGAGGACATACTTGGTTGATTTATAAAACTGGCTTATGGCCAAGGTGTCTATACGCACATCATATCCCCTCAGTTCCAGGCTCCCCCTTTGGCCAAATCACATTTATAGTCCTCGAGCGCATAAATGACTTTAATATAATCATTGAGTTGTTGGTGATGGTGACCAGAAATTCTACCAGCGTCAAATTTTCTATACAGACAAGGCTTTTTTCTTGAACAACACGGCACGAGGCAAAACGATGCTCAATAAAAAATCATCTAATTTTTATAATTATTAAATCTTGTCAAAGATGTTCATAGTGAACAATTAATCTATTTACTGCCAGCGATAATGCAACATTTACCTATCGACTGGAAATTTCGAGGAAGGAATGAAATTGCCTAAAGTTATCTACAAGCAAGGTAATTTGTAAATCACCTTTCTAGCTCACGCATCTGCTTGTGAAGTATGTCTGTCATCCACCCAGTCTATTTATTTCCTTATTATACTTTTCAATACTTTTATGGAGCAGTTTTGTGCTTCTTTTAATTTGTGGATATGTACCTATTCTAGATTTTGAATGATTAGAAACGGTTTGAATTCGGATCTCTGGTATTGCCTCAAATATTCTCTTGAAGCTATCTCTCCAGAATGTTGTGACTTCTCGTCCGATCTTCGCTCTTTCGTCAATCAGTTTGCTTTCTCCCTTCTTGACGATACCAACCAAGGCCACATCATAACTCTCTCCTTCAATGAGGGGTTTTTCTTGCTCAAATAATGTTTCTTCGGTAGTAGAATCTCGAACGTTAACGCGAAGTATCTGATTTCCTGTTGCAAGAGAATCGTTGTCCTCGACATCCAAAAGTCCTTCTCCGTTTAGACACTGTTCAACTTCATCTCCCCTCCTTTGGCATATCTCCATGGTGATCTGGCTTTTTCGCCATTTCGAGGCCAAAGGAACAGCTAAATCAACGTATTTCTCCAATCTTTTCTTCTGCTCGACTAGAACTGCTACCGGATTAAGTTGCGTAGCAACGCCAAGTGATTCCCAGTACATAACCATGGACATAATCAGAGTCGAATAAGGAATAAGATAGGTGAGAAACTGCGCATCTTGCAGACCGTTCGTTCCCAAGAAGCGCACTTCTAAATTAACAATGGTATGAACCAATTCAGCTAGGCATTCGGCTGACTTTAATTTGGACATCATCCTTTCGCATCGGCCATATCTATCTTCGATAAATGATATCGCTTCGTTCATCTTGCTTAGTCCTCGCAGGCCTTTTCCCGTGATGCTCTTGGCGATCTCATGAGCGGACGACCAAACAAGTGTCTCTCCTCCGAAATATTCCCTTTCAATGAAGTCTTTCAATGCGATCCGATTGAGATCAGACCCTGTCACCAAATCATAGCTTTGAATAAGTCGTTTGATCTCCTGATAACTCTCTTCTGTCTCGTCAATCAAGCGAAAGGCTGCTTCTTGTGGCTCATCAACCATAACATCACCACTACCAGAATAATCTTGCGTCTCGTGGCTCTTTATTTTACGATGTGAACGACCACTGATAGATCTACGGGAAGTAGACAAACAGACATTCTGATAAATCACCAAGTAGACAAGTACAAACTGCAGAACTTTCACCGTAGTAGCCATGGCGAATAAACAACTGTGATTTCACAGGGCCGTCCATTTGCTCGCCATGATAATGAAAATCACGAACAGGAGGACATAGAAGAGCTACAGGTGCTTATGTCCTGAACACGCGCTTGTTTACAAGATCACAACTCGCCTCCGACGCTAAGGGTCAACGCCATAAATATTGTCTTGAAGTCACAGCAAAGAATATTAAACCAATACAGCACCAGCTAAAACGAAGTAGTTTTTAGCAGGCCTTTTCCGTCGATTTTCAGGAAACGAGCTCTCATTTCTGATAGCAATCATTGACGTTGCAGGTCGTCTTGTAAGTTGTAATACTAGGTCTTAACGCATTTGGAACTTGAGCAATGTATACAAGCTACTACTAAATTAGGATTTATAAACATGAAGTATGTCTCTTCATTCGTCTTATTGAGGATCCTATTATACGGAAGCCTATTCCCCATAATCAAATTGCAGATATTAAACGTGCACGTATGACTTTATGAGTACTCAGACTTACAGTCTTTTCAATGTTTCTTCACCTTTGACCCCCGTGCAGTCACGTGCAGTGAAGGGTAGCGTCCTAATGAAAACTTATCCGTCGGAGACAGTTCATGTTTTCCCACACAGTAAAACCCGTCTTGTATGGCATTACGCTTTGAGAAAGTTCATGATAGCCGATATTTGTAGAACTTTTTCACATGTCAAGAAGAAATAATGCTTCATACTGAAGTATTACATTGACTAGAGCTGTCAATCGCTATATGCTCCTCAGTACATAGAAAATCTCGACCAGTGATGAAGTGAACTGAATCGTAAGCCTGCAAGCCAAGGGAGTACTTTCATGTTTGATTGTGAACTATTTAGAGGATCCCTGGAACTTTGAATTTCAAATAAATTGCGAGCCCCAAGGATTGTTGTTATCGATTGCATGTAGATATTTGTGCCGCACACGGAGGACTACGAAAAATGTTTTGTGTAGTATTTCAAGAATTTACAGACATAATGCAGACTTCGGTTCGCTGTCATACGAGTATTCATCATCGTCATAGAATAAACATTACCGCCGATGCACAGATTCTTTCTTTTGTATAATCGAAATTAAAACAAAATGATTGTAAGTTTGCATAAATAAGTTATCTTATGCTGTAGCCTGTACTGGCTGAGTTACATAGTCAAGTTTTGTTATTATTCAAGTTGGATGCTTAATTGATTGGAATGCAAGCCATGGCATTTGGCTTCTTCTTTGACTCCCGAAGTTTGTTTAACTTTCGTTACTAATAAAAGTCGTATCTACAGCAAGAAAGCCACTGGCTCACATGTATTTAATCTAATATTAAATATTAAAATCTGAAAGAAAAACCCTATGTTATCATTATACTGACATGCTTAAATTTAAAATTATGAGTACTTACTTACTACATAATACATATTGCTAGCTACTAGCTAGCTATACAGCGTAGTTTAAGGCCAAGTTGGGTTGGAAAGAACATTCCGATTTAAGAAGTCCATTCTATTGATTTGCCTACAAGCATTTCATTTTTATTCTTAACGGTTTGTATATTATTGATTGATTATATTTTAGTAGATGTCAAACATGTCTATCTTCTTGTAGTAATTTGAAAGCAATTACAATTTCTTTCCACGTTTGAAACGTTGGATATCTTTCCAGATACGCCTGCCATCTAGTTCTTTTTGAAGGAGAAATTATTCTTGCTTGCTGCAGGCTCTGCCTGAAGTTTAAGTGTCATCAACAAAAGAGGTAACTTTGGAAATCTGAACGTTTACATCGATGTCTGACACCGTTGAAGAAATCAAATAGTACCCAAGACAATTCCTTGTGGGACATCAGTATCACATCACTTGTTGCAAGAACAATTTGCGCAGAGTGACCATCGATCATCACCCTTTATTAGTCTTGTCACGAAATAATCAATCCATGAGATGCCAATTTTGCTCAAAATCTTACAACTAAGAAGATGATGAGGAACAACACCAATCCATGGACATCCATTTTGAAAATGAAATATCCAAAAAATAGACGAATAGAAGGCGTTTGTTAAACGCACTTACACTAAACGGTACAAAATTGACTAGATTTTATTTATTGTATAAATGTTTCATAATCAGTAATCAGTTAATCACATCAAATAATCAATCACCATGATCACATAGATCAAATGATTTGCTGAAGTTTAAGTAAATCATGTCAGCATGGCCAATAGCAAGGTCGATTCCATCGCAAACCTGAGTTTAGCAAGCGCGGAAAAGTTGAGAGCTTTCTCGGCCCAAGTTGAATGACTTTACAAATAAATTAATTTAATTAATTAACTAATTTTATTTTTGATATGTCCTAGGCAAGAACACTTGACCAAGCATAGAAAGCAGCGTGTTCTCAGATCTAACAGCCAGAATAGCCGTGCTTAGGCGCATGCGTACAACACGGCAGATTTTATGTCAAAATTCAACCGTACGTCACATTTGAATCCGTTTTTGTTCCGGTTAATTGGCTACATGAGGTAGACATAGCATTATTCGAGAAGCCATCATCAATTTTACAGCTGGACGGGGTGTTCCGATGAAAAAATAAGATGCTTGTTCTTTGTGTCATAATTATGGTAAATCCATGTCTTAAAAGTCGACTCCCCAAACCATTTTGTCTTAAAATAAATAAAAACAGCGCTACGCTACTTTAAACTTTCGAAAATTTGAACCAAATAAAGCTGGTGCGCTGATTGGCTAACGCAAATCTGACGTAAACCAGAATTGTAAAATAACTATAAAACAACAGTCTTGTTGCTTTTGTTGCCAAGTTTATGATTTCAGTTGAACATTGAACAAACAGTAGACTTAATAAATCCAGGCACAGACTAATCTGTGGTCTAATCTGTGCATCCAGGTGTCTTAAGAAGCGTTCATGCGGTTCACAATAATAAAACAGGACGCTCATCTCTTCCAGCTATTGTTACTGTGAAAAATCATAACAGATTTGAGCATTGTGAATCTAAGTTGTCATGACAACGATCGAGATTTGTGAACTTGGAGATTGGTGTCTAGTGTGTTGAAAACTACAGCTCGAAGCAACCAACGTGTCTTTCCTTTCCTGTTGAAATTTAGCGAGCAAAGGTTTTTGACCGCGCTTTCTACGCTGACAACATGATAACAGTATACTGGAAGCAAGCGGGATTTATCCTGGTAGGATTGAATGTCCTCTGTGTCATGCTTCTGTTGCGTTGTTTCGGCAACAGTCAAGGTGGCGGCTGGCATCAAGTCCTCCAGTCTGCAGGCTTTAGTTCTCACGATAGCTCCTTACGTAGCGTTGATACTCATGTCGACTGGGGCAGCATATCGCAAAGGAAGAAGCCAAATCAAGATGATATGAACGATAAATGGATTGTACTTACTTCTATTTTCAAACCCACGGATGATGTGAAGAAATTGGCGAAAATCAGTGGATGGAAAGTTGTTGTCGTTGGGGACACGAAAACGCCATCAGACTGGAGGTGAGATAATATCTAAATGAAATTAAATTCCAATGAACTTCCAGAAAGTGTACCAACTCGAGATCGATATATTGCTATTTAAATCGTCTCATCTGCCTTTGAGTGTGGTTTTGTATTATTTTGATATCGTGTTTTTGATTTTACGATGTTGAATTTAAACAACACTAGACTGGCATTCTAGACAACGCCATTTAGAGTAGTTGCGCCTTTGTTTCGGTGCCAGATGTTTGATTGTCTGGTTTAACAACAATACTCTGCTTTTAGCTACGACAATTGCGTGTACTTGGGCATTGAAGCACAGCAAAAGCTTGGCTACAACATCGTCAATCTTACCCCTTTCAAGTCTTACACCAGGAAAAACATTGGCTATTTATACGCCATTGAGCATGGGGCAAAAGTCATTTATGAAACAGATGATGACAATGCCCCCACGAATGGCGTAATTGAATTTGATCCTGAGCTCAAAGCAGAATATTCCTCTTATGTCACAACAGAAGATGTCGTCAATCCTTACTCCTACTTTGGACAGAGCACTATCTGGCCACGCGGCTACCCTCTCAACAAGATTGCAAAACCTGACGTGGTTCAATATCGAGGATGCCCTAAAGTCAATGCGTTTATCCAACAGGGTGTAGTGAATGGGGATCCTGATATTGATGCGATTTACAGACTGACTCGTAAAGATGATGGTATCCAACTGGACTTATCGTTTGACAAGAATGCACAACCTCTTGTTATCCCACATAAGGCCCTGGCGCCCTTCAACTCCCAGAATACACTGTTCTTGAATCAAGCCTTTTTCATGCTGCTTTTACCTCAAACAACTACCTTCCGTGTCACTGACATATGGCGTGGCTACTGGGGACAGCGACTGATCTGGGATGTTAATGGCCAACTGACCTTCTTTGCTCCCAACGCCTACCAAAAGCGTACAAATCATGACTATCTGTTGGATTTCATTGATGAGAAAGATCTTTACCACAAATCTGGCAATCTTGTTAATTTCTTGTTGAAGTGGAAAAGCGAGAAGTCTCACATTTTTGACCGAATGCTGGATCTCTTTGTTGCATTGTCTGAGGCCAAGTTCATTGAAGTGGACGATGTGCATCTTGCAAAAGCATGGCTTATGGACTTAGCTAGCTTTGGCTATGATATTCCACCCGTGGCAGACTTGAATGTACAATGTTCAGATCCAATCGTTGTCAAGAAACCAGCTGAGCAGGCATCTTCTTACCTGAAGCTAGGGACGAAACTGGTCAATCTGTTAGCAGAGTAAGATTGTGTAAACAATTTTAGACTAAGCCCTTATGACATCATTTAGTGCTAACAGCAATGTGGGCTGATTTTCTTTTGATACACTTGTTCATCTGGGAGTCGGAGGGATCTTTTCGATAATGTAATTTAGAAAGTGCAGAGTTTTACACTCCTGGTCATCAAATATCACTTCACATGTACTCCTTATTTATACCTTGAATGGATAGTTTAGGCGTGAAATTTCTATGTTATTACTGTAGTAGTTGATGGTATTTGTATGTATCTACCAAGTATTGATGCTATTCATGTAGTGTTTATACATGGCACACCACAGTTTCAGTCTTTTATTGAGTTTTGTTATTGTTTGTGATAAATTGTGCTTGTAGAGTGTTCTACCTTCTCTTGGCAAATTTTCCTGGTCAAAATATGGTCTTCAAATACAACTATTTTAGCAATCAACGAACCAATAAAGGCTAATTATAAATATCAAGGTCATTGTTTCAATCAAACTGCAAGTTGTATTGTTATTGGAACCAGTGGTGGAAGTAGCGAACTACAAGTAGTTAGCTACTTGTAGCAAAGTAGTTTAAATTGACTACATTTTTCAAAACGTAGTTGCTGCTGTAGCGAACTACTTTTTAACTAAAGAGGTGTAGTTTGTAGCGAATCAGAAAGTAGCTACTTTCTGATTAGGTCAATCATTTTAGCTACTTTTTCTGGCACATACATTTGCATCTGGATTTTGCTAATTCCGAGACTGTAGCACACTGTTTTCTGAAAATGGCTTGAAAGTTGAGTATAACACTGCCTGGTAGCACACTGACTATTATGATTGACTTGAAAGTAGCATGATATAGCCAATGATTGAAAGCCAATGTTCTTGCTTCTGATTGACTGTAAGAACATAAAGTAGTCAGTCAAGCGAAGTAGTTGGCCATTTTTGGGCAGATGTAGCGAATAGTTGTAGCTAACTAATTTATTTCTCCTGTAGTTGTAGTTGTAGCGAGCTATATCTTTAGTGAGAAATTGTAATTGTAGCCAACTACAAAAATAAAGTGGTCAATCCACCACTGATTGGAACTGATTTAACTGAGTAGCCGCATTTCTCCCCTTAGGCTAGCCACTTTAGGGCAGGTTTGGCTGACCTTTGCCAAACAAAGGCAGTCATTGCCAGGGTTGATTATACTAGTCAAACTATGAATGTCAAAGTCACAAAGTGCACCTCAAACCAAATAGGAAAGAAATCAGTGACTTGAAACGTGAGTACTTGACCCTTACCCTAATTGCTTATTCTGTTGTATGCTAGCCAATGCGAATCGAAATTCCCAGTGTACTATGCTGCAGATAAGAGCACACCTCGTGCTTGCAGCAGACTAGAAGTAGGCTCTTGGTTGATTTTCAAGGAGAGCATAATACCACATCCCTGTCAAGTTGACCCCACCACCTTCAGAATTTTGAAAATAAAACATCTCATGTTGTTGCTCATCAAGTCCTCCATGTTTCTCAGTCACTTCATTTTGATGCTCATTGTCGCTCACCGACTTATTTACACATACTGTATATGATGACATCAAGAAATCTATTTATTTTGAGCGCATTCAAGGGTTTTCTTTTCTATTATGGCCAATTTCAATTATTGTTGTTAGCCGTCAAATTAGTCAATTTCAGCTCCAAAAAGCGTGACTGAGGTCCCTTAATTCCCAAAATGCACCAGGGCGGTACTGGGCCAATGAACATGGCTTAAACTGTGAACATCTACAGTACAGTATTTAGTGTTAACAACTAAGCATACTTCTTTGATGACCCATGGTGCAATGCGGCATTGATAGACTACTTGATATAATAATACAGTAATTATAATAATAATAATAATAATAATAATAA
>OFHS01003465.1:0-16891 GCA_900245855.1 Calvadosia cruxmelitensis | reverse complement strand
TGTTGTATGTCTTCGGTCTTGTTCTATTATAATCTTGTGCGAACAACAGCGTTATTCTTGAGTCTCCGACACTTTTCAACTTCTTATAAAAGTACAACCATTGTAAACATTTGTAGCCATTATTGATTAATTTTCTTCATAATTATAATGAAGAAGTAAAACACAGCCGAGATTGAATAACATCACAATGGTGCTGCAAATTTTACAGCAATTCTATTATCTATGACCCGCTGACAGGTTCTCTGACTTACCAGTGTTGCAGTCTCCGACAGTAACGTGCTTGAAGCGGGCATACAAGTAGAGTAAATCTGCATCGGATGGCTTAGAAGTGAGTGCCTTGACGTCAGCTGCTGCCTTGTTGAATGCCTATAATGGAAACAAAAGCTGGAAAATGAAGTTCAACTTACTACATGGTTGGCCTAACAATTGTCTGAGTTTTATTTCAATATGCAAGAGATTAAGTGAAAATAAATCTGGTTTTCATATAGAAGAAGTCTAAGTAAAGGGCTGCCATGTGATACCCTGCATGGCTGATGGGATAGGCTATAGTTTGAATTCCGTGCTTGAAGACGGACAATACAAAAACGTGATCCAATCAGGTCGCATTTACTCAGACAATCAAGCAATTGCATACCGACAGCTAAATCATAACTTCCTAAGTTCCTATACCGCTTTTCAATCTGGATGAGAAGGCTTGTGTTATTCTTTATTGGGAGCAAAAATATTTTAGTCTGGATCCGATTTTCAATGTTGAGTGCAACATTGAACTTAGGCTCAATCTGAAAGTAAGGAAACACGAAACTAACAAGGGCCCTTACATGGGTTACAGGCTTACAGCTTAGCTCAAGAGGTGATTCTATAGGAACGACATCATGGAAGGAAAAACTGTCGTCTGCCCAGTTTCCAAAGCGTTTCTTGAGGAAGCTCCACTGCTGGGATTTGCAAGGCTGCTCAGGGCTCAGAGACTGCGATGCTCTTCAACAATGCAGGACCAATATTGATGCAGCTCATTAAGAAAATCTCCACAGATGCCGTGTTCCAAAATTCCTGAGTGCTGCCATGGATACCTTGGAAGCCTAATATTATTTGACAATATTTTCTTCGAAGTGGATATTCTTACGGTAACCGTAAACTTTCTTCAAAGAGATAAACTTACGGAAGTTGATTGCGCACGCGCAAACCATCATTTTGGCGCGATTAATTTGAATCAAGATTTGGTTACTTCGAACTTCGAACCAGTTTCAACATCTTCGAATCCACCTCGCTTCGCTGGCAATGGAAGTCGAAGTATATGCTGGCAATCGCATTCTCTTGGTAATTTGTTGTGATCTTTCTCGGATACAAAGTTTTATCTTTCGAAGGATTGTTGTTGTTGAGAAGCAAAATTTTATTCAGATCGACCGAAGGGACTCCCGCACGATCAATAGCGTGCTAATTTTGCTAAAGCTTGTTCCTCTGATAGCCGCACATCATTTCCTTCCAATATTTACGACGCTTGTTTTTCACAACTTCATAAATTGACTATAATTCTGTAAAATCGTACGCAAGGCGATTCGAAGGCACCTGTCATTGTCGAAAAATTGTAGACATGAAATAACATTACGTTGATCTACAATCGACATACGTTGGAAATGTCGAACTTCAACGTTACCCAGCGACTCTATAAGCCAAAATTTCCGCACGGTGAAGACAAATCCCGCCTATTTCGTAAACAACAGTGGGCATCGAACTCAGACGCCAAGAAATATCGTTTGCTAAGTTTGTTGTAAACAAGAAACGATCCGCAATCCTCCGTGCGTGGATGGTTCGCGCGTGCGCAATCGACTTCCGTAACTTTATCTTTTTGAAGAAAGTTTACGGTTACCGTAAGAATATCCACTTCGCATTTTCTTTGCTTTTGCCATTCCCATTTGACGAAAACTTTAAGCCTTTTAAAAGTGACTTGTGATTTAATAGCTAATTAGCAACATTAGGAATGATCAACCCCCTCGAGGAATGAAGCCTATGCACCAGAGAGTTCTGACGCCATCCCTCGTCTGAAAGACTGCATCACGGCGAGACAAAATCCTACTTTGTCTAATAGAAGGAAACGAAATTTCATGCTGCCAAAGTAGTTCTTGCTCTCGATTCCCACATTGCAAAGACATACAGAGGGCGTTGCCGAATAGTTTGCAATCTCGCCTAATGGGTCCAAGCTAGAGCTCCAGCACGTGTTGCACTCATGCAGCTGAGCGCTGAACTCGATATAACCAATAGTAGGTGGCAATTTTATTAGATTTATTGTCACCAATTTACGAATTAACCGTTTAAACAGCAAATGATATGCAAGAGGATTCCAACAGACAGGTTTTGTCAAACTACACACTATTGAAAGTAAAAGAGACGGTAATGTGGAGGCAATTTGGAAAGGAGTCTAGATTAAATATGACAATAAGTTGAACGGGCATTTAGCAATTCATACCTCGGACATGATGTTGAATTTTCAGTTGCACAATCCGACAAATTACGACAGAGCGAGCAAGCGTGCAAGAAGAGAAGACGAAGGAAGAAATGCTCAAAATCACATTGACAATGACAATACTGATAGCGAGGCAATTAGCCTCTTTTCATTGGGAAATCTGCGGTTGTCCCCCGGGGATTCCCTCGTTTGCCTCACGTTTCGTAAGAAGCGATAGGGTTATCAACTTCCTTCGATTCAATTTCAGTACAACAGTATGACGCGCCATAGCGGACAAAATTGTGACTTAGTATTTACGGTGTGATTCCAGATTTTAGAGTCTAATCTTGATAATAAAACATTAAATGTTTCAATTAGACCCTAAAAATTAATTTATACTCTATTTAATGTACACCCTAAGGCAACATTTAAGATCTAAAAGTTGTTCATTTTTAGGCCCTAACTGTTTGCGTTCACATCATAAATATTAAATCAGACCTTTGTCCGCTATGGTGCCACATACAACAGCTACGTCATGGCCAGAAAACAATGGCTAATCAAACATCTTTTTTGAAACCATACTGTATACAATGAACCACACCACAGCATTTTCAAAGTTACAGTTTCCCATTTCAAAGAATACTCCTGATCAAAGTATTTCGTGTCGTGTGGGATCAAAATGATGGTTTCATGGCCTTTCTTGTTCGTTCATTCGTTTGGTGTAGCATGGTGCGGTTAACAAGAGTCAATTACAGTCAAACCTGTATTAGCGACCACTTCTATAGAGCAACCACCTGTGTATAAAGGCCACTCTTCATAACCCCAAAATGACACATTCTATTGAGATCAACTTGGACAGAAAGGCCACCTGTCTATAAAGGTCATTTTCCTCAGGTCCCAGAGGTGAACGTTAAAGACAGGTTTCATTGTATTAAACAATACAGTATGGGATAACCCCTGAGTCAATTCGAGCAATTTGCCTCCATTAAAATTTCTATGCATATTATAACTAAATCAAGCATTGGTCAAATTCAAAACTCCAAGTTTATTATTTCCAATAATAAACACACAATGTGAATCACACTCTGGAATGGTTCAAGCGAGGTATACAGTTGAGAGTGCAGAGCAAACGCAGCCAAAGCAAACGATAATTGTCAACACTTAAACGAACCCTGCTATCGTAAAGCTACATATGAAAATCGTATCCACTTTATATACAAACAGCTTGCAGCGATTTTTAATTACAATATTCTCTCTGTTGAAAGATACCCCTTCCAACTCAATTTGGTCTCTGTTACAAGATGCTGCAACAGCGACAAGTCCGATGACGTCCATTTCCCATTGCTTGAGGTGGCGTGACAGGAGCAAAATAGGCTTGGACACGGATACTTGGTAGAAACATCTAAACGTAAAAAGAGGCATAAATTTATCCCAGCAGCTAACACGTAACTTTGCATCAATGAAATGGATTGTTAAATCAGCTACAATCGAAACCTGTATTACTGGCCACCTCTATAGAGCAGCCACCTGTGTATAAGGTCACTCTTCATAACCCCAAAATGATACTTTCTGTAGAAATTAACATGGACAGAAAGGCCACCTGTCTAAAAAGACCATTTTTGACTCACGTCCCAGAGGCTACATATTTTGTTTTCAAACATACTAAATGACTGCATAAAAACTCAAATAGCTAGCTAGGCTTGTGGTCTTGACTTCAAATGAAAATCATCCACGAACAGCATAAAATTTGACCATCTTAGAAATGAATAGTATTCAATACAAGCTAGATGCACTACCAACCAGCTAACTCAAGTTTTTTTTTCATGTACAGAAATCAAACTCAATTGCGTCTCAAAATGCAACTGCACTGCATTTAGTTAATTAAGTACAACACAAACAAACCTTTATTCTGCGAATGCCACCCCTTGTAATTAAATGACAATCATACAATTCGATCCTTTGAAGTGATTGACAATGCCTGACAATAAAAAAACAACAATCAACAGCAAGTGACTACAGTCAAACCTGTATTAGCGGCCACCTCTGTAGAGCAGCCACCTGTGTATAAAGGCCACTCTTCATAACCACAAAATGACACATTCTATAGAAATCAACCTGGACAGAAAGGCTACCTGTCTATAAAGGTCATTTTCCTTAGGTCCCAAAGGTGACCGTTATAGACAGGTTTCACTGTAACAACAACAAAAATACTTTGTTTGCTCATTAGTAGTGAGTGGAGTAAATTTGCTTCAAGATACAGTTGTACTATCTAATAGTGCATAAGATAATGAACCTAAGATCGTTTACTATCCTTTCACTGGCTGAAATCTACTCTTTACCGGTATCCTAGTAGTAGTTTTGTTTCTTTCTCGCTCTTAGCAAATGTCCTAACTTGCTTAATATCCCACATTTTATGCTGGACTAGCATTGAGATGTCAACTAAATTCGACCACAGTAAAGTTTGACAGATTGTTATTTACAGCACTTTTAATTTCATCATTATTTCCATGCTAAGCATTTAGGAGCAGACACATTCAGCAATTTTCAAATAATATTGCAGCACATAACTAATTGATTACTTTGAAGCTTTTAGAAACTAATTTATGTTTAAAGCTATCATATGCGCATATAATGCACACTAGATACTCAACAGTGAAAATCAATGAGCATTATAACCTTATCATTATCACTGATTCTTTATATGATACATGGACTTAATTAATAATTAATTAAGGAGTCATTTCAAAGTTGCCAAGAAAAGAAGTGATGGATCAGTGGCACTGCGCTATATCGGATTCAGTCTGAGCCTCAAATATAGTTGAACGTGTTTGTACATTGCCATCAGGACATGCTCATATTGATCAAATCTTGATTAATCAGATTATACCACTATGTGACTTGTTTAAAGTCAAACTTGTGTTAGCGGCCACCTCTATAAAGTAGCCACCTGATTGTAAAGACCACTCTTCATAACTCAAAGATGGCACTTTCTATAAAAATCAACCTGGATGGAAAGGTCACCTATCTATAAAGGTCATCTTCCTTAGGTCCCAAAGGTGACCATTATAGACAGGTTTCACTGTAACTTTGAAGACTTGCATTAACGTTTAACAATCATCATTATCATTGTACTTCTTGAAATGCCTTCGAAGTGTAGCCTTAATGTAGCACCACCGATGGTTACCTCAAATATTCAAGTGAAGCATCTGTTATCGAAGGGCAGTTATCCAACTCCACCACTTCCAAGTTGTCGATTGCACATTGGCCAGCGCAAAGATGTCGAATCCCTTCATCTGTAATCTGCTCACAATGTGAGAGCGTCTGAAGTTGAAGGAAATTAGCTGTCAACTATTGATTGGTAGTAAAGCAAAGATATGATAATAAATTAATAATTACGCAAGCACTATTTTCTCTACAAAAATATTTACGAGATCCTGATCTAACAGTATACTATATTAGCCTAAATGCAAACCAATTCATGAGTCATGATCACATTGTCTACATACAGTAAATGGGCGTATCAAAGTTAATTTGAAGATTGCATCGGCTAGGTAGCCTTGCATGATTTAATTATAAATTGTTCTATTTGTTTTATTTTATTTTAATTGCTTGTTAATTGTTTTTAATCACAGTTTTAGTGTAGGCACCGTTTTAATAATTATGTAAATTACAATAGACATTAGACATGTAAATAATTCACGCATATGATACCTTGTAATTACATTGAGTTTTAAATATATGATCTTCATTATAAAAAAAATAAAAAATAAAGATTATAATTTGTTCTTGAAAACATGTTCATATCTTCTAACTCAGTTAAAAGCAAATCTCTCAAATAAAACCTAAGAAGTTTGTCAACATTACTTTGTCACCTCATTAAACTTTAAAAATATGCCAACTGTCTCTCAGCACTGATGATGAATCTACAACCCTTGCACCAAAGCATGGATCTTTTAGCAAGTAGTGAAATTGTGCTCATACTGTAATGGTGGCTATAGAAATGCTAGTGTCCTTACCAACGCTCGAAGTCTGGGGCAGTTATACGCAAGAGAATTTAATGTATTGTCGGTGATCTGAAAGGAAAAGACAAAAGCTGCCCCTTAGAATAATAACACGGAACGAATAAAACAAAGAATTATGCAGCAAAACGGATATATCAACGTCAAAAATCAAAATATGATCTTAATATTAATAAAACTCAAAACAATGGATTTCATTCTCTTCGGAATATTAAACATACTGATAATGAAAAATTGTTCAAAATAAGTTCAAACTTCAAACTTATCATTGGGCTGTAACAAACCCATATTTTGGCAACTTCTTGACAACAGTGACATCAGTCAATAGCTTGGCAACGATAGAGTAAATGCTGCGCTTAAAGCAAAATCAACAGCTGTATAAATCAATATACTTCTGTTTTTTAACTGTTCTATGAGTAAATGCTGCGCTTAAAACAAAATCAACAGCTGTATAAATCAATATACTTCTGTTTTAACTGTTCTATGAAACATACATAATTTGAATAAAAATAAAATCAACAATCAAATCCAAAATAATTGTGAGCAGTGTAAACAGCGACACAGACATCAACGGCCAATGTCTATAACACTAACCAAGACGCATTCTTCTAGATCCATCCTTTGGAGTTCATGGCAACCCTGGACGACAACAAATATGGGCAACATGAAATTCAACGGACAGACATTAACCCTTGTCCTGCTCATAAAACTAGTTAAATGAAGACTTGAAGTCGCTTTATCGATTTCTGATTGGTTGATCGCTAGGGACTAGCTATGTGATTGGTTGTATGTTGCTACTTTTTAATTGTTTTGAAAATGTGTATACACGTCAATAGCAGGACAAGGGTTAAGGGGAGAGGGCGATTTCATCTCCAATAATATTTCTACAGCAATGTTTCAGTATTTTTCAAGCCATAAATAAGTCCTTTACTTCTTTCTTGTGTTGATATATCGAAAACAAGAATTAGTCGAATGGACTTCCCTCTTTGATCAACAAAGTGGCAGACCCGACGGGTTGAAAGTGTCATTGTCGTAGGCACTTAAAAGCATAAATTTGTTCCGGATTTTTAAAAATATATTTCAATCTATTCCTATAATCTTTATCCTCTGTACATTGTTTATTATTAGTGATCTAATAAGTAATATCTTTGTATTATGTATCATGTATCTGCTCTATGAAAAAAGTTTTAATTAGCTTACCAGATTACAAAATAAATGATGATGATGATGATCAAATGTATTTATATTATCATTATTCCGTGATATTACTGCTTGTTGAATAGAGGGGCCAGCGGCAGGACAAATGAAAACACATCTCAGTCTATCAGGTTGTGGATGAATACGAGTAGGCTTCTAGCACGATATACAACTAACGAATACAATCGAGAATGCAAACCTACCCGTGTTAAAGCCATGAAGCCATTGTCAGTAAACTGGCTACAGCGTGCTGCTTCCAAAGTCCTATAACAGACAACAGAGACCAAGCTTATCATCAACAGCTATGAACTCCAGCCTCAGCTTCATGTTGTGACCTTGTTTTAGTGTTGTCTCGTGATTTGTGTGTGAGTAAATTAGGTAATGCTGAAGCTTATGTGACTGTTCTCGTGGTGCACTGTGATTACTTGAAATTAGATAAAACAAGTGGACTCTCGAGACAGGTAGTTGCTAAGAAACCTTGGAATGCATACAAACCTAAGCTCGTGGCAGCCGTCCCCAAAATACTTTAAGCAATTGTCAGTCAGTGCATCGCATCCTGACACACTGGCAAACTCAAGATCAGTACAATGACTACTGACAGCTTTGACAGCCTCGTCAGTGATATTCTAAGGAGAATAAACAAACAAATCAACATGATTTTCAAAACCATTGATCCATCGTCATATCAAAATAAACACAATTTAAGCCATTGATGCATTTTCTCAAATCAACATATTCTGCACCTGATTTCATTATGAAAATCAAAGTAATTATTTCCTCATCACAAACTGATGAAAATGGCCCAAATGATTAATAAATAATGAACTTGACTTCAATTATTTTAACGCTTCCGAATATAACAAGCTTTTAGCGACTTCCAAGTAGTCTTTGCTTGAATTGAAAAAAATAATTATACCTGTTTAAAATGAGTGAAAACAATGAGCTTGGCATTTTGCAGTGGTTTTAAGAAGGTCCACATACAGCAATGCTGCCTTTGTAAAGAGAGAATGTTGAATAGAGAAACATAACAACGCCTGCAGACTGGAGCCTGCTTTTCTCTTGTTGAAAAATCCAATTTGCCGTACTTGTCTCGAGTCTCAACAATGAAACTACGACGTAAGACCTATTTATGTACGCAACATGGAGCAAATATGTATCAAATAATCACAAATACTAAACCCATGACGGTGGAAAACAAAGTAAAAACTATCAAAATTTAATGAAAAGCCAAAAGTCAGGTGAACAAACAAAATGATGGCTGTGATCCATCACAAACGAATTCTGCCCATTGCATGGATATTGGATGATAATAATGTCAATAAGGATAGGTCAATAGGCATAGTTGATTGTACACGTCATCTGCAGCCCTCAAGACGGTTTTATCATTCGATATTACATGAATACGTTATTACATGATATCCTATTAACCGTTATATGCACAAGAGAAACAGTGAAAAAGCAGTTCAATTCTACAAGCCATGATGTAGCCTACAGTAGTAGATTTACCGAGCAATTTTGCAGCACAAGCTTTTTCAGAGCTGTGCAATTAACTGCGACTAATTGCACTCCTTCGTCACGAATCTGCAGATGACAACAAAATGTAGAAATAAAATTATTTTAATTATTTATTCATGACATAAAATAACATCAATCACCCATTAACCCCTGTCATGCTCGTAAAACTATTTAAATGAAGACTCGAAGTCGCTTCACCAATTGCTGATTGGTTGCTTGCTAAGGACTAACTATCTGATTGCCATTGATTGGTTATATGTTGCTACTTTTGACTTGTTTCGAAAACGTGTATACACGTCAATAGCAGGACAAGGGTTAAAGTACACAAACAAACTAAAACAAACTAACAAACAAGCAGATAAAGAATTAGTAAATAAACAAACAAATAAAAGAGCAAACAACTAAACAAGGAGAACAAGAAAAGCAAAAGGAATCAGATATTGAATATCAATCTGGCAGCTTCAGTTTTCAGCTACCAGATTGATATATAAAGAAGAATTAGAAGTTTCCCAATCAGCGTGAGTGAGCTTGAGTGAGGAACCTCACATCATCAAGTAAAACAAGAGCCTGAGACAAATATGAATTAATGTACAATACAATCAAACCTGTATTAGCGGCCACCTCTATAGAGCAGCCACCTGTGTATAAAGGCCACTCTTCATAACCCCAAAATGACACTTTCTACAGAAATCAACCTGGACAGAAAGGCCACCTGTCTATAAAGGTCATTTTGCTCAGGCCCCGAAGGTGACCATTATAGACAGGTTTCACTGTATAATCAATAACTACAACACAATTTTTGCTACAATTTGTTATACGAGTTGTGTGATTTGGAGTCATTTATATTTTCTATCAAAATGAGGTCGAGAGAAATCAAGCAAGAGTATTGCAAATGAGTTTGAATCAGTTCGAAAGCAGAGAAATCAACAGAAGACCAGTGGTGAAAGTAGCGAACTACAAACATAACGTAGTCAATCCACAACTGAAGAAGACATAATTATTTATAAAAGTAGAAGGCTCAAGGGATAATGGAATAATTTCAAGTACAGTGAAATCTCGTTAATATCACTATGATTTTCCAGTCAAAAATCGTGATAATATGCAGGTCGTGATATTAAACGGGCACAAATAGTTGATTTTGACAGAGCTTGGTTCTCAAAGTGAAGTGATATTAAGCGGGTTGTGATATTAACCGAGGTGATATTAACGGGGTTACATTGTAGATGAACTTTTCATATTGGTAATTTTATTGGACTGTGAGCAACACTTTGAAATGCAATTGTGTGAAATCCATGAGAAAATCACAACGACAGTAGAGAAAAAGAAGAAGCCTATGAGTAACACACATAGACAGCACCCACTAATGGTATGTGACTTGCCTGGACCAATAATAAACGGTGGACAGCAACGAATCATTATAATACAATACTTCAAACAGCTACAGTGAAACCTGTCTATAATGGTCAACTTTTGAGCCTGAGGAAAATGACCTCTATAGACAGGCGGCCTTCTGTCCAGGTTGATTTCTATAGAAAGTGTCATTTTAGGGTTATGAAGAGTGGCCTTTATACAGAGGTGGCTGCTCTACCGAGGTGGCCACTAATTCAGGTTTGATTGTACCACAATGCTTTCTGTTAAATATTATTGCATCTTTTCGAGACTTACATTGGCGCATCCCCGTATGATCAGCGTCTCCAAAAGCAGGCATTTTCTACCTATAGCCTTGACACCTTCCGTAGTCACTCGGTGGCACCAAGAAATATTCAAATATTCTAATTTTGAGCAGCCATCTCTGTAAAGCAAAGCAGAGAAAGAATTCATAGCTTACAGGTCAAACAATATTGTTATAATTTGGCTTTAAGAATTGAAAAATAATATGATCTCAAGATCAGCCACAAAGTGTTCTGTAACTTTGCTTGCTACTCCGTCGCCATTGCACAACTATTCAGTGACAGTTTGTAAACTAACAATCCCAACAGAACTAATTTAAATCGCTTTACAAAACTTTAATGAAAATGCTTAGTTGCAACGTTGGTAGAAGTTTGCGTGTTAACTTAAACGTTCGAACTTTGATCTGTGTATGTCGCAATGCCCTTAACGAAAATATTCTTTTCTACGATCATCAGTCTCAATTATTGTTCTTGGTTGTCGAAACTGTACATTACAGCTAAAACCATGCAACTACAAACACCTGTATCTCGACGCGCATTAGGGCTGAGCTTGGTCAATTCATAAAATTACGATACAGTGAAACCTGTCCATAATGGTCACCTCTGGAACCTGCGAAAAATGACTTTATAGACAGGTGGCCTTTCTGTCCAGGTTGATTTCTATAGAAATTGTCTTTTGGGTTTTTGAAGAGTGGCCTTTATACACAGGTGCCTGCTCTATAGAGGTGGCCGCTAATACAGGTTTAATTGTACACAGAAATTACTATATTTGGTACGAACTTACGCTAATCTTGACAATCCTTGATCGTCAATGGCAGCGCATGATTCTATGTCCAGGTATTGTAGTCTTGCTGCATACTTGCTCAAGCTTTCACATGTCCTAAAGAAAAACACAGCAAGGTATAAACATATATTTATCACAAATGGTCAAAAGATGTATTGAACCTTTTGTGAACCAGAATTAGAAACTCACTAATTGTGTTCACCTCGAATATTGTGAAATTACCGGGATAATGTGGATGCTATACTTACTAAACTTGTTCACTTCAGGGACGACATAAGCATACTCTGTAGTCTGTACGCATTTGATACTGTGGTATACTGGTATCTAATATTACATCATTTATATAGTCCATGTTGCTTAATTGGACTGTTGTATAAGAGGAAATACCATCTATGTAGCAAGCTTAGCAAAAACGAAAAAAGTACTATCAACTTCAACTAAATATGCCAGTTAATTGGACAGAAATTTCAAAGTTATTAACAAACTTTGTACAGCTTGGCATTGCCTTTCAAATTTAAGACTTTTACACGTGGGTGATGCTGGCCATCTGCTTGATTGTATTTGGAGAATCCAATATTTGACAGCTCATGATTTGATTCAATTTGATTCAGTTTAAAACTCTGCTGTCTTCAATGTACAGTGAAACCTGTCTATGGCGGTCAGCCGGTCACCTTTGGGACCTTATGAAAAATGACCTTTATAGACAGGTGACCTTTGTATCCAGGTTAATTGCTATAGAAAGTATTGTTTTGGGGTTATGAAGAGTGACCTTTACACAAGTGGCTGCTCTATCAAGGTGGTCACGAATACAGGTTTGAATGTAGATGCCCAGAGATGCAGAGGCTAAACAATCATAATTATACGGATTGAACAGAATTAGGCATATACTAATTCCTAATTAACTACAGCATTCATTTGAGCAAATTTAAAATTACTCAAAGAGATGAGAAATATCATTAAGCAATAAGCAGCAACAAACCTATTTGTTAAACGATTGCAATCTCTTAAAATCAATTCTTCAATATTCTTGCATTGATGAGCAAAAGTCCTGCAACAAAAATATACAAAAATAAATAAAACAACTATTATTCTGTGGTTAGAAGTTTGAAAAAATGTAATCAAAGCTATCTTGAACAGTTCACAACCAGGATAGGACCAACTTTCCAGATGTGCTTGCATCCTCATGATGCTAAGTCAATTAAGAGACTGTGAATGTATGTTGTATGTATGTATGTTTATTTGTCAAAAATTTCGACTGGCAAATAATGGGAAGAATAACTTCCACTTACATAAAGCCAAAGCATAAAATGCAAATTAAAGGACAGACTATACACAAGTTAACTAGTATACAAGACATTTTGACTTAAGGTCTATCAATTCTAAACTTCGCTTGAACTTTTGAATTGATGTTGCTGTCACAGATGCCTCCGGCAGTCCATTCCACCAAGGAATGACTCTGTTCACAAATTGATGTTGAACAGACGTTAATTTACAGAGGGAGTATGGCTTTAGCTTGTGAATCTAGGACGTCCCAAACAAACAAGCATTTGTGCCTACGGAATGATCCTGATCATGTATTCTTTTCTTCACAAACATCAATTGTTTAATTAAAATTATTATGATGGTTGAATAAAATCTATATGCAGTGAAACCTGTCTACAATGGTCACATTTGGGACTAGATGAAAATGACCTTTATAGACAGGTGGTCTTTCTGTCCAGGTTAATTTCTATATAGAAAGTATCATTTTTGGGTTGTGAAGAGTGGTCTCTATACACAGGTGGCTGCTCTATAGAGGTGGCCGCTAATACAGGTTTGACAGTATCTATCTATCTATTAATTACTTATGCTTACCTCAATGCATCATCTGCAACGCTTTGACAGCCTTGAAGGTTAAGCCGCTTTAGAAAGCCACCACAACGACGTGAAAGGCTTTGGATGACAGCTCCCTGAAAAATCAAAACAAATCTACTAAAATAGGCATAGATACACATCGTCGTCAACGTATCATGCCTTTATGTGCTTTTAGTTGATCGCATAACAACATAGTTTGAACAGCTCTGGCGATACCAAGATTCAGAAACCGCTCCAACATCAACAACACAGATATTGAAAATACAATGTACACCTCTTATAACTGGTACATGAAATGATTTCGCAAGCTTAACTTTTGCATATTTGCAATTTAAAATTCAGTAGAACATTTTTTCTTGAAAACCGTAAGTCAAGGTGGATGACTCTGGTTGAGAAAATTGAAAACCAAACAGAAGATACAGTAGGCTTTAACGCTACACAGTCTATCTTAAGTCATAAAAGCACACACTTTGAATGCCTAATGGATAAAACAGCCCTGCTGAAAGTTATTCGTTGTTGCTATACAAACACTATAAGCCATCAATTAACTTGTCATAGCTTCGTTAAACTCATTCAGTACTCATTACAATTTCTGTACTCTTTAATTAATAACTCATAAACATATAGTCTGGTCATACTTTTGCCAATATTTGAGCGCCTTAAAACAGCTCATTTAACGACTTTCAAGTTGTAATTTGTTAAAAATTGATTAAAACAAACCCTATAAATTTGATGAGCTAGCCGGTCATTTAACGAGTTTGTAAGTTGTAATTTGTTAAAAAATTGATTAAAAATAAACTGTATTTGAAGAGTTACCAAGTCGTAGCGAAAATGAGTCCTCTCACCTGGATGTCCTTCTGGAAGTCAAATAAGTCGACCCGCTGCCAATTGCTTCCATCCAAGGCCAGTACATTCCAAGCCTATTGAAGATGATAAACAGAGAGGAAAAATAAATTTTCCAAGAAGCTAATAATGCTGTATTCTTCCGAAGTTGGACCTGCCTTGGCGCTATCAGACTGGTTCCTTTTGAAGCAAACAGCTGGTGCAAGATTAAATGTAGGAAGTCCTGTTGAGTGTGGAGCTACGGTATCAGACAACTCATTGAGTAGGAATGTCCTCGACAGTAAAGATCGAGAAACGTGGGACAAAAAAAATGTGCACAAATGTGAATACGGGTAGAGTTATTGATGCAATGTCTTTGAATGAGGATGCTGAGTGCATTCCAGTAGATTTCTGTAGATCTTAGTGAGAAGCATCTAGTTGATTAAACCCTCTACAAAATACAAACAAAATTGGTTTGCTAAAAGCGGAGTCCTTCACCTAGCAGCAATCAAATTATAAGGCTTGCTTTAGCCAATGGATTAAATTGGATTTCAAACTCAGAAAATAAATCTGTTCAAACTCAGCATGTGCAGACAAAACATGTACACTTTTCCAGTTACAGTGAAACATCGTTAATATCACTATGATTTTCCAGTCAAAATCCGTGATAATAAGTGGTCGTGATATTAAGCGGGCTGAAATAGTTGATTCTGACAGAGCTTGGTTCTCAAAGAGAAGTGATATTAAGCGGGTTGTGATATTGTAGTGGCTTACGTACGTCTTTTGTTATGTAAATATCTATGTCCGTAGTAGCCAGAGCTCTATGTCACGGACGCAGCAACACAAGGTCTTGACACAACGAGAGATAGAAACGAAAGAGGATTGATTACAACTTGACGCGGTGACTTATTACAGTTGACATGATTACGTTAATTACGACATAGATATTTACATAACAAAAGACGTGCGTAAGCCACTACAATATTAACCGAGGTGATATTAACGGGGTTACACTGTATCCTAAATGCAAAATTTCCAATCCATAAACAGAACAATCATGTGAATGACAACATTACCTTTGAAACTTGAGCGCAGCGACATAATGTGACTACATCCAAATAGGAGAAAACCCTGCCGAGAAAAATTATCACGTAACATGATAAGTGCAACATAGCTTCACAAAACTCAATTTAATAGGCCTACAAATATTTGAAATATGATAGAAGCTTTAATCGAAAGACCACAGTTCGATTCCTAGGACCAACGTTTCTTCTCTTGTTTCTTGAGCTTGTTTCGACTGCCGTATGGCGAAACACGACCTATACAATTAAATTTGCTGTCAAATACTGCTCTAGTGCCCCTCTGTGCTTGTTTTTTCTGTCTTGTGGACTGATATCTGTTTTCAATTATTTCGGAAAAAGGGAAGGCATCATTTGTTACCTTCACATTCTAAATGCTGAGCCGCTTTACATTCTTAACAACACGCTAAATGTTCCATGTGATGCCAATAGGAAGACTAATTAATCCATAGCATTTAGGAATCAGAACATTTTAACAAACAAATTATCAATCAACCTCAAAAGGAGTTCCTTTGGAAGTCTTTTGTTGATTAATCCAGTTGTGGAATCCTCTAGAAACCCCTAAACAAGATCACATCAACATTAATTACAGTTGGAAGGTCATTTAGCTGCAAATGAAATATAACAATAGAAGCTGGTCTGACATATGCTTCTCTTCCACCGTCATGATGGCACTCATGAGAGGGCAGACAGCACTAGAAATGTCGTACGGCATGCTTAAACAAATGTGTAATGAACATACAGCGAAACCTGTCTACAACGGTCACCTTTGGGACCTGAGGAAAATGACCTTTATAGACAGGTGGCCTTTCTGTCCAGGTTGATTTCTATAGAAAGCATCATTTTGGGGTTATGAAGAGTGGCCTTTATACACAGGTGGTTGCTCTGTAGAAGTGGCTGGTAATACAGGTTTGACTGTACCTTTTGATATGTAATGTAACAAATTCTCCAAACATAGCAAGGTGCGTATTAAATGTGACACTGCACAGTGGAAATGAGTTACGCTACATAATTCAATCTGTCATAAGTGACCACCGCAGGGACCAATGCAGAGTGGTCTTTCGACACAGGTGCTCGCTGTGCTGGTAAATTAAAACAAATTATTGTTTGAGAGTACAGGGAAATGTTTGAATGTGGTCTCTCAAACAAGTGGTCAATAGATTGGTCTGCAGGAATATAGGTACTTTGTGAATTCAGAAAACATAGAAGCTCTCGGAGCATGACTCACGGATAATGCATCCATATAATAATTACAACGTAAATAACATAAGACATGAATTCAAGAAATACAGTCAGACCTGCCTTAATTAACGACACCTTTGTTAAGCGGACACCTCTTCTGGCTAACGCGGACAATGGACCCTTTCCCTTAAACCTGTTGTATCTTTGTGGTTTAAATTTCAAAATCCTTTTATAAATGCATGTGTTGTTTTTGACTCACGGTTACTATGGTAACGTGACGTCTATGCTATGAGAGGGGGAAAACGGGGTGTTTTTTTTTTTTTTTTTTTTTT